>QYTT01084544.1:54171-82621 GCA_006980735.1 Dasypogon diadema
CCAGAAAGGTGGATTGGGCATTTTGGTCCAATTTTGTGGCCCCGCCGTTCTCTAGATTTAAACCTCGCTGGACTTTTTTTAATTTGGTTAGTGATTTCTTAAATTGTAAAAAAGATAAACAAGTTTTACCAATGGCTTACAGAAAGTGTACTAATTCTCCTGATTAGGGTTGGGACATCGAAACATCGTTTAGGGATCATCTCCTCCTTTCATTTGAAACCAAATATGTACCACAGATATCACTCCTTCTACCTTGAACTGAATTTTTGAACACTCCCTTGCCCTACAACTATCACATTTTATTGCGGTACCGAGTAGAGGTCATGTCATTTAAGACCACACACATACCGATATCTTCTATATTCACCGAGATATCGTCTCTTCTTCCTTTAAACTGCGCTTTTGAACTACAGCTACTACATGTTATTACAACATTAGGTGTTCTGATAATGTATCTAGTTCTTGAGATATTAGTCCTCTTGCCTTTGAATTGCATATTTTAACCTAGGCAGTTTAGTGTAATGAATTTTCATCGTACTATCACTAATCGCTTTAGTTGTAGTGAATTTTCATTGCACTATTATTAACACGTTCCTATCCCTAACCCCTTTAATAATAGTGAATTGTCATTACACTATCACTAGCATATTTAGTGGTAGTGAAAAATTCCCAACTCTGATTTTCAGGACCAAAAATGATGGAAAATGTACTATTCGTAAAACGGAAACTTCCAAAGTCAGGACGAGGAAGATCCTTGTGAGAACTGAAAAGCACGAAAATGTTCTATTCGGAAAACGCAAGCTATTCAAATCAGGAGCTCGGGGATGCAATCATTTTTCACCTCCAGGACGTGAAAGGTCTTTTTCAGGACTAAAAAGTTCTAAAAAGGTGCTATTCGGAAAACAGAAGTTTTCCAAATCAGGATTTCGAAAACGCAGTCATTTTTTATCTCCGGCATGAGAAAGGTCCTTTTCAGAACCAAAAAGAACGAAAATGTATCATTCAGAAAATGCAAGTTCTCCAAGTTGTCCTGGAGATGAAAATTACGTCTCAAATTTGAATCTAAAATCCAATCTCTTATTATTAAAAAAACCTACTGCAGAGATGATCAGGTAGCTTTACGTAGAATGCAAACGAAAGCCTAAATAGGCGATGATTTGGGCGATCGCGCTAAAAAGGATATATTGGACATCTTAATAGAGCCCAGCATATTTGTAATTTTTCAAGAATTGGACAACAACCGTATATCTATGGCAAATAAGCGTTAGCACGAAACCACGCAGGAAAGAAGCCCGAATCGCAAGAAGAATGAAACAAAACTCTCTCTCTCTCTCTCTGAGAGGAAATATGTTTATTGTGAAGCAGAGATTGATTACATAAGTTTGAATAATTTCATGTTTTCCTACAGGAAACTTATTTTGAAACTCCAGGTTCAAACTGGTGTACGCGATTTCTCAGCAGTCGCTCAATTGATTTCCTTCTTCTTTGAAAAAAATTATTACTCGTAATATAATTCTTTAGGCGTTGACCGACCTATTTGCGATATTTTTGTCTATTAAAAAGAATTACAAAAAATTCAAATCACGATTTTTCTTCAAAAACAAAAGAATGGTTTTGCGGTCAATAGGCAAGCAATCCAAAAAACTCTTGGTCAGTGTTTAGAGAACAGATGGAAGATTATATTTTTTTTTGTTCCAGATTATCCTAAAGCAGCCAATTACGTACACCATTTTACACTTAATATTAATAATATTTTTGCCTTTAAAAATTTCGTTTTTAAGACCTCTTAAGAAGACAAATAGCAATTCCCTACTTTTTGTCAATTCAAATTAGTCTTCCCTCTTAAGAGTTACTTAACCCCTGCTGTTTATTACACTGAAGTTGGACTTTCATTGAAGTTGCTGAACTTTTGAAGTATTTGTACTACTCGCATTTATTTTTTAAATTTGATGGGTAACCTAAACAGGATTTTAAAATAAGAAAATTGTAAGTTGGTAATTATATCACCTTAAAATTGGGAGTACAACATTTCCAGTTCAAGAATATGGCATATTATTCATTTTTAATAATTTACAAGCTCCACCGGTTATCTTTACATCGGTACCTAGCATTAGTACCTCCTTTTATTGATATTCAGTACATAGTTGTACTATTAGTTGCCTCTACCGTGGACATGGGGCTTTAATTCTTAAATCCTTTCAACGATTAAAGGAGGTTCCTTGGAAAGCAATACGACACTTGCCAAAAATTGATTTTTTTCTCGCTTCATTTAAAAATAAAACTAGAAGATGCAGTGTATTACTTGAATTAATCCAATTATCATATTATTTTTTCATTTTTTATCTTCAAATTTTTAAAAACATCCCATTTTTCGCACCTTTTTAAATGAGTGTTATCTTAAATTTCTTGTCACTTGTACAGAAGATTTCCTGAGATGCGTTTTGATAACTTTTGGTCTTTGGAGTTGTGGGGCACTACTTTTATACTACCTTCTCCAATATTAAACAGTTTGAAAATAATATACACTTGTTTTTCATTATAAAATATAGCCGAACAATTTATTCCTTTGATGAACACTTTTTCTTATCTCCTTTATTTATGGCTTCAAAAATTGTAATTAAGAGGGGAAAGGGGGGAAACGTGAATTACGCTGCTGCAATGTTTTTGTCCCATTAAATTTTGTGTTGGACTAAATGTAACATTTGGATAGAAAGATTTTAATACACGAAGCGGCGATGCGAATAGATCTAATGCTGCATAAGGGCAATTAGTACCAATTGTGCCTAAAAGTAAGTTAAATTCCCATTGCAAGTTATCTAATTACGCCGAAATCAGAAAGAAGCCAGAAGCGAGATAACTTAAGCAAAGCTGTACACATAAAGCATTTACAAAACGTTCAGATATGTTCGTTTTGTTGGACTATAAAAATATGCAAATATCAGTGATACGAGATTTCTTCTCTTGTTCCAATCCTTATTAGTTTTTTGCTCAAAGGTTAATTATTATATTACAGTACACAGGAGCCTGGGGTTCATAATAAATTTTCAGTAATAATAAACAGTAGATTTCTAAATAATTACTAATATAGGTAATATTATTTTTCTTCTCGGAAATTTTAGTTGAACAATATTTTCTACCAGAATTCCGCAGGTTAGCAAATTGCCCGGTTATTAATTTTGCAATTTATTCTCTTAAGGCTCTTCGAAAAATCAAATGTAGTGTATTTAATTGATACATTATAATCGTGAGGCAATAATGAGAGAAATAATTGAATTTTTTCGAGGGAATGTGTGGAATGAGTAAATAAATCCAAAGCCACATTTATTTTTGTTTTCGCCATGAATAAAATGGGCACCTAAGGATTTCATTTCTCCATAGATCTCACCATACTGAAACAGCTTCAACATAACTCCTATGCACAGTTTTATCAAGATAAGCAAGATCACCAGAAATATATTAAATTTTCGTTACGATGAATAAACAAATAGAAATTAATTATGCTGTTTAAATTGTTTCATAATTCTACTCTTATAAAATTTCTTGCCACTAGAAATCTCTCGCAAACTACATTACATGTATTAAACAATTTTACGTGCTGTTCTATTACTTTAAAAGCAAACAAATTATCCATCCAATAAAAGAGAGATACCGTTAAAAAAACCCTAATAATTTGTTATATTCAATTGATAGGAAACGTGAAGCGTATTTGCAAAACCGAAAATTTCATTTTCAAAAACTAGTACCTTAACTTTATGGCGGGATCTACCAATGATAATGGCAATATTAAATGTTCAAAAGTGTCGAGCTGCCGAATAGATCCACAATATTCAGTATAAAAATATTACAAAAAAAAGGCAATGAATTACCCTGGTACATGTTATTAATTCTTGAAGTAGCAACATTATCAAATTAAATCTAATAAAAATGTCGGAGTATAAAGGCACTTATTCCAGACTTTAATTTTTTATTTATTTCGTCCGGATAGTGTACAATTTTTATTTTTTTTTTTTGTTTCAATACAAAATGACTAATATTGATGGACCAAAAAACAAAAAATGTTCAAGGATAGCTAATGAAGGTTTGGATGAAAATTTAAAACACAATCATTTTTAAAAAAATTTGTATTATGCCAAAAATAAAAATGTTAAAATTTAATGTTCCGCAAATGGCAACGTAAAAAACTCCATAAAATCTTATGAAGGGAATACTAACTAAATTAATTTCACCTAGAAAGTTCTGTTTCATTTTCGGCCACGCCAAATAAATAAAGCATTTAAAAATAACTACATTTTGATAAGAGATAATGATACACCTTCCGCAATTTTACATCTTCGCAGTTAAACTTAGAAAGTAGTAGAACTAACCAAATATTTAATATAAATAACATCGTAGTGCGAATTATTTTATATGTATACATTTGCATATTAAAAAAAAAAAACTGCGTCTTCGCTCTAATCATATTTCACATTAAGGTTCTAAGATACGTTCATAATGCTAATGCAGACACTCGATGGAATTTACAAGGTTTGTTTCATTAAACTATTTTACTTGCTCCTTTGTATGGAATATGTCGGTTTGTTACATCTAGGATATCTAGAGAATTGTTTTCTTTCTTTTTTTTGATTTGTTGCGCCCACTGCTGTGTAATTGAATGAGTTTGCTTCCTACATTTATACTACATATTTCAATATTTAAATAATTATTATATCTTAGCGAGTTTTATTACCGATAAAACCCCCACGCTTTTGTTTGTTTTGGCAAAATTTAATTTAAATTATTCTCATAATTTGTGGTTTGATGTGAGCCATGTTAAACCTTCATAAAGTCCGTCCCCCGATGTCGCACAGGACGGTTGAACATACCAATTTCGATCTCTGATTCTAGTTAAACCTAATTTTTCTTGAATTTCATGAGGTTTCATTGCTAGAAATATTTAAAAAGACATAAAATCTGTAGTAGACATAAAAAAAATAAATACTCACCATCGGGGAGGTCTTGCTTATTAGCAAATATTAATATAATTGCGTCCCTCATTTCTCTATCATTGATTATTCTATGCAATTCAGTTCTTGCTTCATCTATTCTATCTCTATCTGCACAATCAACCACAAAGATAAGACCTTGTGTGCCTAAAAATGAATATACAGTGAATGTATGAATGTATTGTCAGAGCAGTTATTAAGAACTATTAGGCTAATTAGTACATTATTTACACAAATGGATTATATTTAATTTTAAAACTATTTATTTTATTGTAGGATAATTTTGATGGTTCCAATACATGCTATAACGTGCCCAACAATGCAACCTTGCTATTTTACTAACTTGGATACATAACTACGTGCCCATCGATGCAAACAATGCAGTTCCCATTGAATAAACCATTTCAACAAACCAGAACTCAGTGATAAAGTTAACAAGATGTTGAGACCAGACAAACGAATTGTTAATATGTGTATTCCTTCAAATATTGAATTGCTAAGGCCTCCGCTTTAATTTCGATACCTTTCTCAGAGATGGAGGGAGTCCATTTACGAGGCAATTATTAGACCTGTTGTGACGCACGGCTAGAAGTGTGATCGCATAAAGGATCCTTGAATGGAAGATTCTACGCTCCACCTACCTTTGAATCCAGGATAGTACAATATCGAAAACTATATGAAGCTAACAAGCATCATGTTTCAATTCAGCTTGTCATTGTACTTCACATTGTCTGCCTTTGCTCTCTTCCGAAATCCATACCCTTATTGACCATTCTCTTGTTACAGCGATTTGAAGACTCCCGAGAGTCTTCAATCTTTTACAAGTTTACGCAATTTTACTACATCTAAAGTTAGATCTGCAAACTTCTGCTATCTTCTCTTCTCTTATCTTTTATTGTATGTATCCTCCTTAACATATTTAATACCTTTCTGATGATCTCTCTATTTCCAACTAAGGAAGAAACCTTTTGTCCTCTCTATCCCTAAAAATCTTAATTTATCTGAACCTGGCGATTATTGACCCATTTTAGGCGGGGAGACCGTGACATCAAAAATACAGTCATCGCGGATTTGAAAAGTTATCGTAAAAAGTGACTGTAGGAAATCATATGAACAAAATGGGACCCCCTCCCCCCAAACAGCTCCGCTAAAACTCGAAGAAATCGTTAGTAATCATGAAAATAAACTTTTTTTTTAACTACAAATATGACGAAAAGGGCAATAGAGATGGAATACTTCACGTTAACTGATTTACCCCACATAAAAACGATGAGCTTAAATTAGGAACTGAGGTGGATAAATTCCAGTTTTATTAACATTTGCACAAAGGCAATTGCATGTACATTTTCTAACTAAGGTTATAATGAAAAAAGGTAATTATGAGTAAAAGGTATAGGAATTAAACTGATTTTCTACTACAGATTATATTTAAATAATAAATCCCATATTATTCATTTCAAAACGTAATTTCAATAAAATTAGTACATACCTGTGTAGTAGTGCCGCCAAAGTGGTCGAATTTTATCTTGTCCTCCTACGTCCCATACATTGAATTTAACATTTTTATATGTTACTGTTTCTACGTTGAAGCCCACTGTTGGTATTGTTGTCACTGATTGCCCTAATTTTAATTTGTACAAAATAGCTATAAAATATTAGTTAAGGATAATTAATGTTTTTTTTAGAAGTTATTGAAGATTCAAGCGTTTTGAAAAGGATACTTGTTTTACCAGCAGCATCTAAGCCTAGCATCAGAATTCTCATCTCTTTATTGCCGAATATTTTCGACAAAAGTTTTCCCATTTTCGCCTAAATACCCCAAATGGGGCCTCTGAAAAAAAAACCAAAATTTACATTTACATATTTCTGAATTATTGGAACAAAATAAACTGTGAAGAAATATCAAAGAACAATCTTTCACGGCAAACCCCAAAAGTGAAATTTTAATTTTAACCGTCAGCGCACAGAAAAGGAAATCATTTAAAAAAATGAAATCAATTTATTATCAGAAAATGAATTCAGTTTTATATTTTATTTTTTGTGATTTTGTGATTTTTGCTATTGCAAGGAACATGATGAAATGCCTGTGGTTTTTGATGCAAGAAGCACTTCACCCTATTTGACCCAGCACTCATTTACAAGCCTCCCATCAGACCTAGACTTGAATACAATTGGCAAATTTTGGCAGGAACAGGCATTTTCCGTGTTAGAAAGTCCCAGGAATGCTTTCATGCATTCACCGTCGGAACACCGACACAATGTCGTATGTCTTTTATTAAGGTACTAAGTACAAATTAGGGGGAGGGAAATTCTAAGGAAGAGGAGATTGGTAAATTTTAACCTGACACGCCGTAATTTTTGGAATAAAATTTTTACTGAGTAACATATCTGCGGCTTTGTAAGTGAAATTCTTGTGAATAGGATTGTCTCAAATACTGGTATGCAGAAAAATCATAGCGCCCCTTGCACAATTTGAACCCACCCTCACAGAGGAGAAAATCTGCAGACAACCACGCACTCTTGTCGTTATTTTAATGGTTATTGTTTCAACGAAATTTCTGGTCTGATTCCTTCTAGATTGAACCCTACGCGTGATACCTGCGCATTGGGCCATCTTCAGCCTTTCATCATCATTGAGACAAGATTTAGCGGATTATTCTAGTTCCTTTCTGCCCCTTCATATTTTCCTTTCGAGTTTTGTGCCGAATAAGCGTCATTTCCTCAATTTGAAAAATCTGCAGCTGAGGCGCATAGATTGCTTATGGAAGCATATGGTGAGGCCGCTCTAAGTGTGAGAAGTTGTTGTGAGTGGCTTCGAAAGTTTAAGAATGGTGAATTTGACATCGAAGACAAAGAACGTATCGGAAGACCGAAAGTGTACGAAGACGCGGAATTGGAAGCATTATTGGAACAGGATTCGTGCCGAATGCAAGAAGAACTTGCAGAATCTTTGGGAGTGTTTCAACAAGCAATTTCACATCGGTTGAAGTCATTGGGAATGATTCAAAAACAAGGAAATTGGGTTCCATATGAACTGAAGCCGCGAAACGTTGAATGCCGATTATCGATATGTAAAATGCTGCTTGCCAGGCATAAACGAAAGGGATTTCTGCTCCGTATAGTCACTGGTGATGAACAATGGATCCACTATGATAATCCAAAAAAGAAAGACTAATTGGGACCATCTGGCCATGCTTCAACATCTACAGCCAAGCCAAATATTCGTGGAAAAAAACTCCTGTCAAATATTTGGTGGGATCAGTTTGGTGTCGTGTATTATGAGTTGCTCACACCGAACGAAACCATTACTGGGGCTGTCTACCGAACACAATTGATGAGATTGAGTCGAGCACTCTAGGAAAAGCGCGCCCACTACTGATAATGCTCGCCCACATGTTGCACCGCCGGTGAAAACCTATTTAGAAACCTTCAATTAGGAAGTTTTACTCCACCCGCCGTACTATCCAGACATCGCGCCTTCCGACTACCGCCTGTTCCGATCGATGGCGCATGATCTGTCTGAGCAATAAATGCCCAATTTTTGATTAAAAAACGGCGGAAACTTATTTGTACACCTAATACGTTACATCAAAGAATCTACCACACCTACTCCAGAAATGAGAAGTCCTCTTTCGCTAGAACAAAATTAAAAAGCTCGTAGCATAAGAATTGATGAATCATTAACAATTTAGCCCTTGCACTGTAGGGTTACCACCTGTTCGAAAATTTACAATATCACTCGAGATGTAGAAGGATCGCGACATTGAGGCAGGTATAAAAATTACTTGAGCTCCAAACCACAGAAATTTTACCAGGAGGCAATTAAAAATTTGGAAACTGTAAAATGAATGCACATCGCAATGGAAATTGCATGGTTGACGAAAGCCAATAATAATCGTTTATGCATCAACACACGTTCATAAAATCAAGTGCCGCTTTGGATATGTAAACTCCTCAATCTTATAAAGTACAAACTTGACCGTCGCCGATACGCTAGTAGCACAGGGAATAGAAAATATGTAAACAAAAGACTCAAGCGACAAAACGAAAGTTCTATGCTTACAAGGATACAATTTCCAACTGGAGTTCAGTCAGGTAAAACAAGTTGCACGGTGTAATTCTCCAAGAGCCACACTGAAACGTGTTAATTAGTTCCAAGTCTTAGAGAAAATAATTTGTTTGCTAAGTCGGGCATGATTATATAATAAAGAACACGTAATAATAGAATTCGGATTGTTCTATTTTAGCGCTTAAAGTGGTGGGTGGAAAACATAAAAATTGGATTCCTCACAGATTTCACAATGAACGACAACTTCTGTGTACCCTTTGAGTTTACAAAAATCGGGAAATCAGAAATGTATGCTACAAAAACAAGCTCAATGTGAGGAATACTCAAAAAAGAATATTAATATGATCAAATCTAAAGGCAATAAACATCAAACGAGAATAAGTCTTCTATATTTGGCCTTCCGAACGACTTTCTCTAAAGCCAGACTAATGAGATGGTTCCATTCATGGACTATTTTCATCCCTACACCCTCACAACCCAAGGTATAGAGGACGCCTAGTTACCAGGTCGTATATGTACCTACATGAGTTAAATTCCTTGCAATAAAATTTTCGAGTGCCTCACCTTAAAGCTATTTATGATGATTTTACGACGGCATTAAATTTGCTTATCTGCGCCTACTAATTCAGATACTAATAAAATGAGCGCTAAAAATTAAGAAATCATAGCTCACGAATAAATTGAATTAAATATTAAAACAAAACCTCTCCGATTTTCATTTGCCCTAGATGCAGAGCTTCCTGTGTAAAATTGCAGGCTTAATAAATAGAAAATATTTAACGGTAGAAAAGCTTCTTAAAATGGAATAATTAAGAGTCTGGCGGTGGTTTTCTGAAAAGCCTGCGGGAAGTACTTAGTGGCAATTTACCAAACAAAACACTAGCACGGGCGGCTGATGACTCACGTTGACATTGTCAACACACTGGCCACGAAGAACTCAATTAGATTTGTGAAAGAAAGCTCTACGAGAGCGACAGATTTCACAGAATGTTTGGGAATTTCCTGGCCGAAATCATGCATACATCGGCCGCATCATAAGTCATTCCAGTTCTGAGACGTTCGCTGCCGTCATCAATGCCGCGATGTCAGTGCGGTGCTATTTTTCACACTTTTCCCTTGCACATTCTGTAGATAATAATGCTGAAATTTAAGCCTTGTTATCGCACCGTGGAAGTGAACAATGTGGGTAGAACATCAACAAAAAATTGATAATTCAGCTCTGCCTTGAAACTGGAAGAGGCGTTGCTCGCATGACATTTCAGGGAGTACCATTTCCCCACAGCATCGGATAAAACGATTAATTTTCAATTAAAGTCACACAAATCCAATAATCACGCTACACATATGTTAAGTACACAATTGCGGGCCTTTTTCTTTGATATTTTCATATTCTTACCGCTGGACATTGACGGAAAACCACAAATTTAACGCACGACATACAACCATAAATCAACTCCACACAAATCCCCGAGCCAAACTAGCGCTGCCATTCGCCACACGTGGCAAAATCTTGAAGTAAAAGAATTTTCGCCGTGTAATTTTTTATGACTGCTATCGAAGATAATTTCAACATATAGATGGCGGTCAATTCGTTACGGTTTTTACTCTTTTTTTTACAATAGTGTTTTTGTGAAATATTGAAAAGAAGTTTTTAAATTAATTTGAAATATCGCAGCAACATTTGCACGTCAGCATTTTCAAGAATTTCTACTTAGTGGGTGAAGAGTTTTTATTAAAATTGAAGCTGAAACAAAATATCAACAACGAAAAGTGTAAATGAATGTAAAATTAAAACTTCGGTAAATTTATTATAAAACTTGGATATTAATAGAAAAACCAAAGAAAATAAATAAGCCTAAAAACCAAAAACGTAAAATTAAAATGAAAAATGAGCCAGTAAAATCAGGTATTAACACATGAATTTCCTATTTCAATTTCAAATTTATTTTAAACAGTAGTCGACTTTCAATACATTTAGAAATCATTAATTTTCAAGAATTAACAAAAAGTTAAATAAAATAAAATTGTTTGAATAAAATGCTCTGCTTGTTATGTGGAAAGAGTTTTCATATTTATTCCCCCCAAAAAGAATGTGAAATGGTGAAATGTGTCTTAAACGGTTACCAAGCAACTGCTCCATAAACAAATATTGGAATTAGAGTTAAGTTTTTAACAGGACGATAAAATGTATAATTATTAGCTTGTAAATATCATAAAAAATTTTATGTTACTTTGTCCTTTAATGAGTGAACGGAATTACGAATGTAAAATGCCCTCAAGTAGGCAAAGGTAATTTCTAAAGTTTCATTATGAAGATAATAATGAAATTTACTGTACCTTATATAGTTCAAGAAAAACACGTGATATTTCACCATACTCTAAAAATTTCAAGTGTTACATAAAATCCGACGAAAGAGATTTATTGTACAAACGGCAACTTGTTACAAAGTTACCCAGAAAAGATTTGGAGGATAAGTATATCGAATTGTGCGATGAGAATTTCTTCCTCAAGAGGCAGAATAATGAAAACGAGGAGAAGATAAAAATACTCACCGCGAGGATAGTACGATTGTCCGAGTGTCATAGGAGTGTTTCGAGTTCTGCAATTCTTAAGGAAAATAATATAAAGAGGTATATATTTAGGTTTTATTTGTAGTTTAAATTATTCTACTGTGTTTTATTGACTCCAGTAAAGTATTATTAACAAAGTAACAGACAATTGCTGCTGCTCGCAAGTATTTTTTCTTTTAATAAAAGTACACATCTTATTTTGGTGTGAATTTTAAAATCTAAAAAGACGAAATTTAATTATTTTTTACATACCTTATTTATTATTTTATTATATTTATTATATTATTTATTATTTTATTATATTATTTTACTTCTATTCTTCCAACCACAAATTCTAGTCTACGTTTGGAGTTGTTATCCGTGATACCTTACGCTGAATTGTCTGAGTTGGCATCGCACCCAATGATCAGTTCTGTGTTTTCCTTTTCTCCGAAGCGTACAATACCCTCTAGCTATTTTGTTGGGGTTCTGGAGAATTAAAAAGGTAAGTATGCAGCAGCTGCCATGCTTTTTTGAAGTCCACCACACCCCTAACACCAACAATACCCATGATGAAGTTACCACGAGCCGTACTCGCACAGGCAGGTCTTTCGTCCCTCATTACTTTCCTCCATGAAAGTTTCCACGGCTCAGCCTTCGCGACACCCTGCGTTTGGCTCAGAATGACAACTTTTCACGGTTGTCCATCTGCTCTTCCAGAACCCCTCCTACAGAAGAAGCTCTTCACTCGATATCAGAGACAGTAGGGTCTCTACAGGTTGACTGATCTTCCCTTGATCCTGATCACCACGATCACCGCATTCGTAGACTTCAATTTTTGTCTTTATCACTGCTGCGTTAGCTGCCTAAGCAGCCTTTGCTCTTCCTTTCGATCTGGTCCAATCTGTCCTATCTGTATATATCATATCTTTCATCCATGGCTTCGGCTGACCTCTTGATGGCTCTAGGTGCCGCACTGTAAACCTGACTTCGAATGTCGAACGCGTCTTTTAGATCAAGTTATTTTAGTTCGTCCGTTTTCGTTTGTGATGTATCCTTTCGACCTATTCGAAATTACCAATTCCCATGTCCTTATCCGTCTCTTTGACGTAGTCCTTCGGCAATAAACGGCCCCTCTGAATTCATGGAGACAACCTTCTCAGAGAATGAATTTCTCGACTTAACCGATTATGATTTTATTGGAGAGGAAGCTATTAATTCCTTGACCAGTAATGTTTAGTTTAACTTAAGGATGTAATGCTTGTATCTTTTTGCTTTGATAAATAAAATATAATGATAAACTTTTTCGCCATTACAAGGAAATTAACTGTGAAAAGTGATTCAGAAATCACAAAAGCTCAGGAAGAAGGAACGATACCCCGAGCTTCTTCGTTAAATACAATCTTTAAAAAGTCAGATAATGGATGTAATATGTATAGAATATATAAATGAATTGACTTGTACTCATTTAAGAAATGGAAAGGCTTATCGCTCCAGTAGTTCGAATGCAACACCAGTCATGAGAGATGAACCAGCTGAGAAGGGTATTCAAGAGCTTTCAGAAAAGTGCGATACTTCAGAAAAGGAATTGCTTTCTTTAAAAGAAAAAGTGGAATCTCTGCAGAAGGTTAATATCTAATTATAAATGTTTAGAGTGGTTGGTAATGTTTGATTACTTCTAGGCAATGGAACAACAAACAGAACTCTCTGACCAACTACAAAAGGAAAAGAATATTCTTGAACATCGACTGTCGGAAGTAGACCTTAAAAAATTCCTAATAGAAAATATTGAAATTAATAGATTAAAACGGAAGTTGGAACATTTTCGAGAAGTGGCACACAAGTTGCGTGATCATAATCATAAAATTGCTCACAATAAAGCTTTGCAGATTCAAGCAATTAAAGTAGAAAATTGTAAGTATAATTGGTTTGTTTTAATTTAATGTTTATTGGACTGAAATATTAACTGAAACACTCACGACGAGCACACGTTTACAAATTGATCTCACGTATAAACATTGATGTGGAAGATCTCTTGAAGATTTGACTTCCTTATGAAGCTAGGATCCCACTGGAAGTTTATTAATTTCAGGCGATAAAAAATAAAGTCATATCGATCTTTTTTAGCTTTTGGGCTCGAATATGTTTTTTAAAAAAGTTCTATAAACGTATTACAATTTATAAATTCGTATTCGCATTACCGACCAGAATTACTTCTTCAATTTGACTCCTTGATTAGAAAAATATTCTAATTTTCATATATCCAAAAGTGTCTGCATGGCATCTAATGGAAATAATAATTATTATATCTGAAATGATTAAGGTGCAAGCAGTCCGTTCTCCTATGCAATATTTTTCCTTTGTCAACATTAAATTTCATTTGCTCTACTTCTTCCCTAGTCCTCCCTTGTACAGTTTTCAAGGGGAAGTTTGTGAGTCAAAATTTCTACACTGACGTTTCTTCTCCCACTTAAAATAATTTCAAAATCCCATTTTGTTACCTCACAATGAGACCTACTGAAAATAGTAGCTGCGTTTTTCTTTGGCAGCAGAGTACAGAGTTTCTCATGTTTTCCATAATATAATAACAATGTATCTCTTCTTCTACTTAGATGAAGTCACGAAAAAACTCAAGGAAGAAATAACTAAAAACTCAGTTCTTTCCGAACAATTAGAAGAATTAAATTCTTGTCTTCGAACCGTTGAGGGCTTAAAGAAACAAAATTCTGAGCTTGAGGTAAGTGCACTTTAATTTTTTATTAATTTCATTAAATGAATTGTTCATTTTCTGTATTTAGTATGACAAAAAGAAACTAATAGAGCAACAAGAGAATTTAGCTACTTTGGTTAAGGATACTGCATCTTATAAACAGGCACGAGTTGAGATTCCATTTACTATTGATGTTCAGGAGCTGTTCGAAAAAATTGAACGATTAGAAACTGAAAAAGCTGCTATTGAAAATTCGAATAATGAAATGCTAAATAAAATTCGTATCCTACAAGACTTAAATGATAAATTATTAGTAGATATTGAAGGATACAAGGCTGAAAGGGACACACAAAGTGGAGTTGATGATATTTCAGAAAGAGTAATGTAGTTATATTTTAAAAGTTTGAAGTAAATGAATTGAATTTTAAAATATACGAAATAAATGCTGTATTTGTGAAATCTGTGCATGAAAATCTGAAATACTTTAAAAATAATACAAATTGTTTTTAATATGCACTTAAAAAACTTTACTCTTTGTCCTGACAGTATTTGGAGTGAATGTAATCATGCTTTAATTTGAAGCAGGAGGTAGAAACCAAATAATAAAAAATAAGAAAGGAACGTGATGGAACTTAAATTCCAAAATCAAAATCGAAAAGCAAGAGGTTTGGATTGGACAAACACAAAGCCAAATATTCAAGGTCAATGAGTTTCATTTTTCATTGCAATGTTCCAAGTCGGTATTCTTGTTATTTATGTTCGTTGCTATTAGAGAGTAATCAGCAGACAGCTTTGGGTTTTCGTTTTGGATGCATTAAACTCGACGTGATTCACTTTGGACTTAGGTGAGAATATAAATGATGCTATCTATGAATGATCCGATTGTGAGTTTGGTGATAATGGGAAAGTTTCCGGAATGATGAAAAAGTTCTTTTGGAATGTGATAAATGAAACATTTTTCTCAGAAGTTCAGTCAGGGAAGCAGGACGAGATCCTCTCAGGACGTGCGAATTTGCAGCGAAATTAGTAGCTAGTACAATTGCTAGACGTGATGTTATTTTTTACGGCAGGTTCTCTCCTCCTTATCCTCCTCCTTATCTCTTGAGATATGGTGTTCGCTATCAGCTCAAGAACACCCTATATGTGATTGAATAAGATTGTAAGATGTTTCGAAGTTGTAATTTTCTTCATTTAATCTCAAGCAGAAATTTTTATATTTGACGAATCTTCATGACTTCTACCTATTAAAGGATTTGTAATATCTTTTATTGCGTACATTGGATACATTTCATATCTAAAAATAATTTGGTTTGATTAACTGTCGTATATATAGAACACTAAAAAGATACAGATTTAATTTTAAACCGATGCGAAATTCCCTGATTATCAGAGAAAGTAAAATTCCCGATATTTATTTAATAAAACTATAGAGACCAAAACAAAATGAGTTTATGCATTCAGTGAGGAGAAGCTTTTATTTAAATTTAAAGATTTCTTTGACCCAATTGGTGGGCGCCAAATAGATTATTTTTAATTAAAGACATTCAAATGCCGATAACAAATTACTTAGCATTAGCATGCAACAAAACGTTTTTTCGTTTTTTCTAATGCAATTTCATACCAAAGCGATGGTATCACTTTATACTGTAAACACAAAATGCCTACAGCGATTTAGTTTTTCCCACTTATTTCAGGCACCTGTTGCTCTTCCTATGAATTAATCTGTTCATTTTGCCTACACGGGTGTATGCAATTTTAATTACTCCGGTTGTCCGGCATAATAGTGCATAGAAATCTATAAATTTTCTCAAACCGTGTGAGCACGAGGGCTAGACTTTTCTATTGTTAGTTCGTTTGTAAGAATTCAATTTAAAATTAGTTCTGGCGGGGCAAAAGTATAATCTGCAATACTTGACTCTATCTCAAGAGTTTGTGTGCGGTATTGAATATCAAATTTTGTAGTAGGGGAATTCAAAAGTTCTGATTTTTTTTTACATTGTAATAAAATTTTATGCCACTTTGTAATCTCATTTTTATAGAAAGTGAAGTGATGGAAAAATATACCTTTCCTAAAAATTAGGAAATTAGCATGGAATATACCTTCGGCTTCTAACTGAACTAGGTTGAAAAAAAATTTCAAAAAAAGCAACAAAAGGGCGGGAAAATTACAGAAAACTGTACAAAAATAGTATTGCAACTAATACAATCCGCTAATTCATTTAAAAGCAAAACAAAATTATAAATACGCTCTGTTTATATCTGTGTAATTTTATAATAATTGCCATTGAGGATCATAGCTGCATATTAAGAAAAATGCGAAGGTATCAAAAAAAAACTTCAAAGTGGAATGTTATCTTTTTCATTTATGTTCTATACATTTAGATATTTTGATGTAGCAGTGGCGTTCCTAGTATTGGTATCAACCGATGCGATAATTCATGATATCACCCCTTCTCCCTCAATATTACATAAAACAGCTGCTTATTCTTAATACTGCACTGGCTATTTCCATTTATAGTGGAAAAATTCTATCGTGTAAAACAAATGCTTCGCTTTTGGCGTTTTCCCAGCCGTTGCTTAGTTTTTGATTTTTAATGACTACGCCCCACAAATTTCTCAACAAACAAAAAATGCCCTGGGAGCCAAGTCAAGAAAAAAACGACCCTTACAAAAATAGCGTAGAGTTATTAAATTGGCAAAAATCCAATCCACTTTCAAATCTAGTTAACACATATTGTTTGTCTGTTGTCAATTGTGATTCAGTGTATAAAAAAAGTAGGGGACCTAATACTGATCCTGGTAGTACACTGCGTAAATAGGTAAGAGTGCTCAAAGTAATGTTTTTATCTTTCACCCGCTGTTGATAACCCCTTAAAAACGTCACAACTAAAGTGAAAGATTTGGTAAAAGGGTATGAGTTAATAAATTTGAACCAGAACGAAATTATGAGCTTTTAAAAAGCTTTTTGAAACCAACACAGTAATGTTGTTTTCATGCATGACCGCTCTAATATCACTAGTTCGCTTGAGTAAGGCTCACTTACATCTACGAAAACGGAACAAATAATAGTAGGAAAAAATTGTGATTAATAAAATAATGGAAAAATTGATTATATTAAATGAGTAACTCCTTGACCCAGAACCTTAGGATTATTAAAAATGATATTATGAAGCCCTTATCACTCAAAAGTATTAGTTGTCTTTAAAATTGTAACAGTGGCAAAGTACACAATTAATAATTTTGGATAAAAATAATACATTTTTTCTATCTTAAATATGTACAGATACACAGATTTTTTTACAAGATGCTTGAATTATTTTGATACATTCTAGGTTTGCCCGTCTAATTCAAATTGCTTATAATTTTGAAAGACGGGAAAAAAAGCAAATGATTGAGCGATGTTGCCAGATTGTGCAGTAATTTCGTGTACAGGAAATTTCTTTCGATTGTAAAGATCTTGTTCCTTTCAACTCAACTGAAATCCCTCCATTTGTAATTGACTCAAATTCGACCGCACTGTGACTTTCCGATTGTCTATTCCTCGTGTTCTAAGATCTTCGTTTTTTTTTTGTTTTATTAACTACAGCAGCAGTTTACTTGTATTGTATCAAATATTTGTTGGGCGATCGTATAGTTGCCGACATCTCAGTATTTTATCGAACCGCACTATTTTAAATTCAGTTTTTAACGAACTCCCGATTAAGACGCTTGCTTTGCGGAAGATCGCAATTGAATATCTGAATTTCGCGAGTGAAGTCGAGCTGGTGAGATGCATATTCACTTCCGAGTGCTACCAATTAGAATCAACGAAATTTTGATAAAAATATTCGCCGATATGTGAAACGATTAGCAGGATATTTCTGAATATTTTTGTTACTGGTGATCGGTATTGGAATTGGAGAAACGAATGTGTGGACGGATGTAATTCAGGTTGGCCGACCATTGATTGATCGAATGTTAAAAATAAATTTTTTGTGCGAAAAATTCCAATGGTCGCCAGTAGTATAGATTTTATAGTTTAGTGCGCATTCGAGTGTTTTGATCATTAGACGTGATCAAGTGTCGGATTTAGAATCTAGAGCACGACATTTAGTTCTAATTTATTCTCGGCTTTCAATCACATTTCTCAATCAGGATATTGAAGCTGACGATTGAGCTATTTAATTTAGATGCAAATGGTCGTTGTACTTTAAAATAGATTCGCCGGCGTCATTATCTGCAGTGGAAAGAAAGTGCAGTGCAGTGATTGTATAGATTTCGTCTATTTCATTCGAAAATTCGTTCTCAGATATAAATTTTATGGTGTGGAAATCAAATCAAGAATTGCCTCTAAGCACGCGGAAGTGAATACTCGGTGGTCGTTTTGTTTCAAATCAGTGACAAGAGGGGCATCTGTGTCGCGTTTAATAGACGTGTGTATTGTTAGGATTACGGGAAGATCATTGCATGCAAATAGCAATCATTTGAGGCCTGTCTTGTCCGTTTAATTGCAAGACTTGACGCTATCGAAATATATTTTTGCTTTTAAATTTTATATCAGTTAATTTGTTGTGATTTCCCCCTAGGAAGCCTTCTTTATTTTCTAATTCTAGAAAACTGTGACTGTTTTGCCGTTCTTAAAAACATTTGTGACGATTTATAATACAAATTTTCCTACGAGTGTAAACAAAATAGCGAAAAAGGAAAACATGTAACAATATCCTGTGCGTGGTAAGTGATAGATTTGATAGAATAGAATTAGTAATATATAATAATCTCGGATTATATGAAGCTCTTCGCATGACATGTGCGGTCAGGATTTTAGCCACTACAAATAATATACAATGGGTGTCAATGGTGCAATATTTGATGAAATTTATCTATTTTAATTTTGTAACATTGTAAGTGAGTCTACAGTTTATAGTGAACTCCGAACCGTTAACCTTGAACTCCTTATCAACTATTACTGTCTACCCAGGATCCCTTATTTTTTATTTTCATGCTTATTATTAGTATTGATTACGATTGTAACGTATTAATCGAAAGTGCCTGATCATTTAACATAGATAGTGTAATTTGACCATTCTCGGCGATGTAACTGATATCTCTGGCAATGGCTTGGTCCTAGCCTGCGCGAAGTTGCCTCTATGGCACTCGATACGATTCATCAGATCGACCTAGTAATTCTGGATCGAAAATCGAGCATGTTTGTCAACTTATGCCCGTCAAGATTCACTGGACTGCGCTGGTGATGCGTACACCTCGAAGTTGACCCGGGAGCGACAGGTGATATAACGGTCAGAATTTTCTACACTTACCCAACCTGGCTATAAAACGCTGATACGGCATTTAAACGCTACTTTATAATCTATTGCGGCTAGATCAGATTTCGGACATTGATCGCCATGGATAGATTTGATGCCACTTTTCTGCTGTTTCCACCTGATGATTCACGATCGCCAATATGGCTTCCGTTCCGGGCGTTCAACTATAGATATGATGACGTTCCTTACCGAACGTTGACATTGCTGTCTTCATTACTTCGACGAGTCGGAGGTGATTGCGTTGGACATTTCGAAGGTCTCTGATAAGATATGGAACTCTGACATTTTAGCCACATTTCCAGCATTTGGTCTTGACCCCTCTCTTCTTACTGGGATTGTAAGTTTCTTTTCTGATCCCTCCATCCATTTCACTTTGGACGGTATTATCTGTAATGCTTATAACGCCGGTATGCGGCAGGGGTAGATTGTCCTTCTACTTCTCCTCCTCTTCAGTAATCTTCAACCTCTTACTTCAAATCCAATTCATAGTTTCGCAGATGACAGTACTTTTGATTTTATGTAATTGCCCTTAAAGGCCACTATAGACAGCCAGTGGGATTCATTCAGAAAACAACATGTCGAATCTAACTCAATCTACCTCACTAAATAAAGTTGATAGGATTCATTAAGAAATCATAGTACATTTCCGTCTGTATTCAACCCACCCCTTAATAGAAATGGTTCAGGCAATTCATCTGATCGAAATTCTACATGTGATGCCATTAGAATGTTGCACAGGAAACTGGAATTTCTTTCTGTCTGAACTGTGCTGTGTGCATCATAGGGTCGTCTCCTCAGCTCACAGTAAATTTGATACAGTATATGTAACATATATGCAATAAACTACGTAGGTCATAAAATATAATAAGAGAAAATTTTGAAAAAGTAAGTCTGCAGCAAATAAAAGCAAAATGAGACAATGTCAACTCTAGAGACCTCCATTTAGAATCACATTTGAAATTTTACAACTAATTAATTTGCTAATTCTTTTATTATTTCATACAACATTTTAGCAATTTTATTGGCTGTTAGTGTGCTCTTACAAAAATGTTTGGCTTAGTGCAGGATGTCATTATGATGCCAATTAAAATTTAATTAGAAAGCGGAACAAGCTCAGCCTTAATTTCACATTGAATTAATCTGACATTAACATCTATCATTATTCTGAAATTAATCATTGAATCTCATGTGTCTTGACTTAAATAAATTACCCTTATGCTTGAGATCAGGGTTAATTTTTATTATAAACGTCTCAATGTCAATTTTATTCACTAGATTCGTCGCGCCTTCCATAAATCTAGTGTCAGTCAATAGCAAGGTTCTATTTCTGTACCTGTGCAAGTTTCGCGACAATCTACCTTACCACGAAATTTCCGTGTTTATTTTAATATTGGCATAATTTTTGAAAATATTTTGGTTTCAGGAAAAACAAATTTTTTGGCAAGGTTCGTGTTAATGAAAAGATGAATTTGTTTGGAAATACATTCAGAAAAAGTAACACAAATCGATGTAAACTGAAAAATCACCCCAATTCAATTTTTAACACAATATGTTACTCTTTTCGTTCCCTATTAAATACGTAATATTCACTCATTTGCCCACTTGTGACATACTATTACTTTTCATGAGGAAGGAAATATGCAACACTTGAAGTCTTTAAAATTGTCACTAAAAATTATTAGTTTTGAGTTGTAATGTGGATGAAGGTATTACCTGAAAAGGAATAGGTGTAGTTTGATGCAGTTGTTTTTGTTGTATTAACTGGTGTTGTTATCGTATTAACTGAAAAGCGAAATGTCGGTAAAGAAAAAAATTTTGTGATAAAAAGAATTTTTCTCGGAATTTTAACCTAAACAAAAACAATTTTTCCTAAAAACAGTACATCTATTTTTTCTACTGAAACAAATAGTTACTTTCATTACCTACTGTATAAAACTATTTTTGTTCAAATTGGCCAGATTTCTATAGAAAAATATAAGCAATTTTGTCTGTCAAAGTCAATAATTTATCGACACAAGATTAATAGCCCCTATCTCTGAAACAAGGCTTCACCTGGCAAAATGCCCATACAATCAGCTCATCACGAGCAATAACGTGGTGTACTTGGTACCAGCTTGATACAGAACACCCTGTATAAAAACAATCTTTACTTTCAGTTGCTCGTATTTCTTTAATCTCTTAAAGGGATTTAAATAAAGCAATACGTGTATTTAGAGGCCAACGATTGGTTAGGATGGGGGTTGGAATCAGTACCAGGAAAAACCTTATTTAGGAGATTTAAATCTATGTTGTCGTTGACAGGGTTACTCCTCCTTGCAAAAAAAATACTATAGACATGTTAATATAACTTTAAAGTCTCCTGGTAGGTAAACTGGTGCTAAAAAAAGAGATTTCTTAGAGTGGAGGACTTCTCGAATAGGTCACGAGTGCAAGAGCATTTCGACCTGATATAGGCCAAGTTTCGACGTAATAACCTTTAATCATGACCCAAGAACAGTTAGGAACTAGGTGGTTTTTCAAACGACCCCCACGTAGACAGCTGCAAGTCACACATCTGTTCGTAGGAAACGTATCAAATTCATCGCCATTGAACATAGGTCTCCAGTATGATTGCTTTTTCATGATGTGCCTTATCCGTCCAGTCCATCTAGTTAATCTAGTGGATCTTATTAAACTCTTTGGCTCCACCAAAAATATGGGAGAAAACTGATCTATATTAAAAGTCGATAATCAGCATACGCAGATAAAATTAGTAACCACGACTCCATTACACCATTGACGCCCATATTAGTATATAATGATTCGATCAGATACATTTTAGAAACACATACCTTTAGCTTGGAAAATAAATAAATAACTAACTGAAAATTTTGAATGGAGAAATTTGACCAACTTTTGAAACCAAATGTTTTATTTAAAAAAAAAAGTATATTTTCATAGTCCAATGTATTTAAAGTGCAGCAAAATAAGTCACCTACACAGTCAAGGGTCATGAAATATTTATGCCGAATTAAAAATATATTTGCCCCTGACATTTATTTACAAAATACAAAAAGTACCTGTATGTTTATGTGCAATATACTTAAATTTTGCGGAAAGAAAAAAAGAACATTTTTCCTGATTAAATACCAGATGGAGCTTTCAGTAAAAATAGATCTTTGAAAATGAAGGAGAGCTTCCGCTAGAGAAGCTTCAGTGCAAAATTTTCGTATTTGTACACGATAATGAAAAATATTGAGAAATAGTGACTTTACGACCTCGGGTTCGGGCGGGTAATTTATCCAAAAACCGGAAACACCTGTGGAATATATTAATGTGTGATTGTGTTACATAAATGTTGTATTTTCTTTGTTTACCTCCACACATTTTAGAGCAACAACTCTTTTTTTTCAGTGCATGACGAATCCGTGCGGGTGTTACGTACGCAAAAACCTCATCGAATATGTCAGTAAAGCAACAGGAAATCCTAGAGACTACCAAAATGCAGGTTTGTAAAAATAGCGAAAGCTATGATTCATTGGGAAGCTTTTATATCAAATAATAAGTGAATTTTAGTTAGTGTAAACGGTGTAAACAGAAATACAAAAAAGTAATAAATGTAAAGCAATATTTGTAAACAAAGTTATCCGATCGTTGGTGCTACATATCTCATGAAAATAACTTCTGCCATGGGTTCTAAACACGAAAATGTGAATTGAGACTTTTATAATTAAAGTACATATTTAATACTCCTACAAAATATGTAAATAATTACATGTGTAAATTTATTCATTTTATGGACAGTGAAATTTGGCGCTAAATTTTTACAAAACAATATTTAATATCAATCACATTTCTAAACTGTGTCTTATATAAATTACTATCTAAAAACAGCACAATTTAAGATGTTGAGTTAATGAAAAACACAGGCATTCCATATTTTAATAGTCTGTGAAAAAAACTGGCATTGAGTTATGAGCTAATTCAATCCTTTCACTTAACACTTGGCTATTCTGAGAGTTTAATTAAAGTAGCATTGTGTACGCAAGATTGTACGTAAGAGTAAGTTGGAGCCAAAAACTAAATTAGTAAAATAGAAATCAAATTTCATGATTGAGCCCAATTCGTAGATAACTCGAAGTCAAAATCGAATACGGAAGAAATTGGATCTTAACCGTTGATCTTCTTTATCTAAAGTGATATTAATACTGGGTCGAAATCTACTAGCTAATAATTTCCCTGCAAATTCGCACATTTCAATGCTACCACGAAAGAACCACCAACTCCCTTTATGTGTAATACTAATCAAGGGCCGCATCATTTCCGCACGCAAGATGGTTGCGTTGCATATTTCGGAGGTCTTTGATAGAGTCTGCCACTCTACCCTTTTAGCCAAACTCCCAGCATTTGATTTCGACACTTATCTTCTCCTTAGAGAGGAAGTTTCTTTTCTGACTTATTCATCCGTGTTACCTTGCAACGCTGTCATCTCGAATGCAATGCTTACAATATCAATGCCGATGTGCTGCAAGGCTCTGTATTACCCCCCAATCTCTTTCTGCTCTTCAGGGGTAAACTTTTCAAATTCTCCTAACTTAAACATCTCAGAGTTTCAGCTGGATCACAACGTCCCATACATAATAGTCTAAAGAATTTATATGTGGTGAGTCCAGTGTCCAGATTTTTTGTCATTCTAATTTGGAAAGATTTGTGCAGAGATGCAGAAACTTGCTGAAACACTTATGGCCTTCCAAAGTTTCACAGTTATTCCAAGCGCGTCAATATAGCTAGCAAAATTTACGTGAAGAGCCGGGGGAAGGTTGTGTAGTGACATCACTTATCCTTCGCTACTCTCCACCACTAAAGCCATTACAGTTCTGACATTGACTTGGTGTCAATAGCACGTGGGACATCAGAGGGATCCGTCATTTCACCTGTTGACCTCTTGATCCTGATCGAAATTTTTCTCTTCGAAAAATAACGAATTTTTCTGGATGTTTTACCTTATTCACTAATCGCTTTTCTCGGAGCACCGCTGTTCTTCTGTCTGCGTTAGTATGAATTGCCCTTTCCTTATAACATAAGACTTATGTCGAATGTCTTCATGCACCGAAGTATGATTTATCGTTGACCACGTAGAAAATCTTCTTCACTGATGTGTAAGAACTCACATTCTCATGGTGAAGAATGATTCTGCTTCGTTGGTTGTTTTTTCTTATTTCTTCAAAGATCTTTGGCAAACAAATGGTTGTGTACCATTTAGAATTAACCGTTCTATAATCCTCTAGTAGTACTGTAGTTACATGTTCATTTACCCAAAAAAAAACAAGCGACCATTTTGACCACGATTGTATTTTTTAAGCGTTGCTTTTCATCAATCGACACGAGCTTTTTTCTGAGTGATTGCCAAATTATGCGGAATCCAACGCAAACAAATCTTTTTCACAAATCTTTTTTCTGCTTGGCATACTAATGCCCAGGGCTGCCTAAATCTCTCGGTATGTCACATGAGGATCGTGCCTTATCAGTTTGCGCAAATTATCAATGTTTTCTGTCACAACAACCGATTTTGGACGATCTTCTTTAAATTTGTCCTTGACGGCTACAATTGAGGTGATGCACAGTGGTTTTACACGGTGCTTCCTCGCCAAAAGCCGAAATGAATTGATCGATTCACTGTCGTTGAGATAATCCAGGTCGAAAGTCGTAGTAAATCAATCAGACGAAAATTCTCACGAGTTAATTCCATTTTTTGGCAGAGAGGAAATTTTCAAGTCACTGTAAACAACACAAACAGCGTTCGTATTACAAAACGTCCTGAGTACGTATACTTTCAAAAATGTCAAATTTTACTATGGATATGTCAAAGGGTGCCTAGCCACAGCAACCCTCGTACATGGGTACCGGTTAAATCAACGCGAATAAATTTGGAATCAAAAGTCTTTAATAGTAAAATTTACCTTGATGTAGTTTGAATATGTTTTATCGCTTGTTTAAAATTGTTTATGTGGCTTAAATTCACAGCCCCCATTTTTTATTTTTCAAGTAATAAAAAATTAATCTTTTTTTCATGGTAATTAACTTTTAATAGAAATTTCATAAATGATTTATATAAACATTTATTTTTTTCTTGTTATAATTGGTGTTATTAATTTCGTTTGCTTAAAGGAAATGGAATAAATAACGTAAAAATAATTCACGTGCCGGGACTTGCACTAAATCTTAAATCAGTTTACTTTCAGAAGATCCGTGCTCGGTGTATGACCATTTGCACCATTTGCAAAATAAAGTTCTCCTATTAAAATAGAAAATAATCGTTCGAAGTGGGATAGTTAACCGTTAACCCCAAGTACTCGTTGCAAAGATTACTTTATTTATACATACATACGTAAGTTGATGTATATTTTCATTGTGGCCTCGACTTCTATTTTTAAAACAGCTACTTTAATTATTTTTTCTTGCATTTCCTTATGTAATAAAATCTCTGATTAATGAGGACAATAACTCCTATAAATATCTCCTTTAAGAATGGATAGACTAAAGGTGGACGTAGTAAAACACTTCCGAACTCGTGTAATGGCAAGGAGTAAATGCATCAAGAAAGTGTTTTATAAAAATTGCCATTTTGGCTGCATTCCAAGATACAAGAGGTTTCTTAATCATAAACTTCAGAGGAAGCTATTCTAGCTTTTATTTGCGTAATTGCCGATAGATGACAGCTACCCCTTTTTAATGTAGCGACATCTTGTAAAAGCTTTCTAATTTAAAGCACTTTTGCATTCGTTAAATACAAATTTTTTTTATTGTTGTAGATTGTAGATAGATATTTCTCTACAATAAATTAGCAAAGCTTGCCTGAAAATAACAACAATAAAAAAAAACAAAACCTCATCGTGTGGGGTATAAAATAAAAGCTTATAGAATGGGTAATCCAATTACATTTGTTTAGCTCTTTTAGGAACAATTGTTGAAATTGAACCTTTTGTTTTTAAACTCGTATAGTTTTAAGGGCATTTGTTTCGTTATTTTCGCAAGTAGGCGTGAGTTCGATTTTGATAATTTGTATTCGAATTATTTTTAAATCGCAATCTCTTTATATTTATAAATTTCAATTTCAATTATATTAATTGTAAATACTGCTGATGTTGAGTCGTTGTTTTTTACTATATGTATATTAATGATCTACCAGGTATTGTTGTTGACTGCAACATTTACATGTATGCTGACGATATACATGTACACATTCATAGATCCATCCAATTGATTGGGGAATGTATTGATCCACTGAATTCCGATCTTCTTAATATTTCAAACTGGGCACACGATAATGGCTTATTGCTTAATATTCAGAAATCTAAATCCATATCTTCTTGCTGTTGAACGCTCGACACATCAGATCTCCCCTTTGTATTTCTCAATTATGCAATTCTGCCTTTTGTTGATCATATTAAAAATCTCAAAATTATTTTTAACTCAAATATGAAACGCTGCGACAATGTTAAGAAAATGGTGAGTAAACTTTATCGTGGTCTTCGTCGTCTATGGCTGTTTTCAGGCATCTTATCTATTAATAACCGCTTAGTTTTAGCCAAACCTTTACTTATAGTATACCATACTGTCTTCTATTTCCTCACTCTGTTTGTCATAATTTAAATATCTCATTATGGACAATATTGATTCTGCCAGAAGATATCAATAATGGAGATTGAGAAACTTTTTAGTGGATACTGTATACTCGGTTCATTTATGACGATAGTGACTATATTGATTTTTAGCAAAAAATATAAATAATAAAACAAATGGAACTCTACTAACTGCAAATTCTGTTTTCATTTTCATTTGAACAATGTTATTTGTAAATAGAGATGTAAAGAAACAAAATGCCAGTCCATTTAAAACAGTTCTTTCGTTTAAAATTGATTTTTTGATAAAATACGATTTTTTCGAGCAATTCTAGAAAACGAATGAAACTTATGCATCCTTATGTATAGCACCTCATAAATTATAGCACATGTACATCGTTTTCGTGTATTTACAAGTTTTGATTTATTTTGAATGCAAAAATGTGCATAATAACGACTTATATACTATAATTATTTTTACACCAACAGAAAGTAGATATATTAGACTTAAAATTTCTAGAAGACCATTTTTAAGTAGGAAGGATAGTTGCGGAACTACGCCAGTTTCAACTAAAAAAATTTCCGTTCTCCCATAAGAATCAATGCAATTTGATCTGAATTTTGGGACTACCCCTCCTAGTAGTTGTGTGCGTTATTTTCTCTGGTTCACGGCTTGTAAGAGTGTATATTCCGGGGGTTTTGGACACTCCAGTGCTTTTCCGTTTTCTGTAAGTTCTTGGATTAAAGTTCTCGTCCTGGCTTTCTCCATACGAGCATACAGCCATCGGAAACAAGCAAATTGAATTTACTCTCATGTGGGAATACCGAGCAATTACAAAAATCACGATCAGAGGTGGCATAACTTTTTGGCGAATTTGAGGCACTTCATTACAATGAGATTGCTTTACTGGTTTTGGCCTTGCTACTCCAGCTCAGTACTCTTGCCCGAAGTAACGTTATTGTCACAGTGTCGACGCTGATACTTTGATTGAGATCATTACTAAATCTTTCAGCAGCCTTACGTTTTTCTTTATGGCGATATTCATTATTATGCTATATACGTTATTTTTTAGGTACTTCTTCGCACAACTTTACTAATTTCCTTTAAGGATCTTTTCTACTCCAAAAGGATTACTACAATTTTACGGACTTGTTGTTGGAGTTGTTGTAATACCTTTCCTAAATAAATAAGCAGCTGCTACTTCTTATTCCTTAATTATATCCACAAAGTTAAA
>QYTT01084544.1:82641-109557 GCA_006980735.1 Dasypogon diadema
TGGGAATACCGAGCAATTACAAAAATCACGATCAGAGGTGGCATAACTTTTTGGCGAATTTGAGGCACTTCATTACAATGAGATCGCTTTACTGGTTTTGGCCTTGCTACTCCAGCTCAGTACTCTTGCCCGAAGTAACGTTGTTGTCACAGTGTCGACGCTGATACTTTGATTGAGATCAGTACTAAATCTTTCAGCAGCCTTAGGTGCACTCATAGCAGAGTTATTTTGTACTTCGCGCATAATATGCTTTTCATCTATCGGTGTTAGTTTTTTTCTTTTCACCTTTATACCTTAGAATTATGCTATATACATTATTTTTTACTTCTTCGCACAACTTTACTAATTTCCTTTAAGGATCTTTTCTACTCCAAAGGATTACTACAATTTTACGGACTTGTTGTTGGAGTTGTTGTAATACCTTTCCTAAATAAATAAGCAGCTGCTACTTCTTATTCCTTAATTATATCCACAAAGTTAAATATTTTTCCAAATTTTTCTGCTGTTTGAATACTTTTGCCGGCCACTGTATATACTAAACAAAACCACTCAGTTAAAACATTTTTCTACACAAATATATTTTTTGCTAGCTGAGCAAGTTGCAACTAACGAAAACGCGTACTTCCTCCCTCAAGCAAAAATAAAATAAAATAAAAATAAATTTTTGCGTGTTTATATAGAATCGAATGTCTACAACCAAACAGAATAAGTCAAAAGGAACCGGTTGGATTGATGTGGATAATATTCGAAATTCATTTCCACCATCAGTTTTCCAGTCTTAAATGATTTTAAATAAGAATATAAAAGCACTGCGCGTTTGAAGATTTTTAAATAAACATCATAAAATCACCCAAAAGTTTGCCGAACTAAATTTAAAAAATCGTCATTATTACTGTACCACATCAAAGCCGTTCAAGTTTTTTTTTTGAAAACAAATTCATCTATTCTGGTGTATTCATAATATATGTACATACGTATCATATGCATGGAGAAAAAAGCAATAAAACTTTTTCACTGAGAAATCCTATAAAATTATTGATTATCGCGGAAAACGTATTCAGGAAAGTATTTCGCAGTGGCACCAATTTTACCATTTATTGGATTTTTAATAAAAATAAATATGTTGAAAAATATTTTTACTTTGCAAAGCCGTAATACAAGCTAAAATGAAGCTATCTTTTGACTACATATTTATTTTATTCGCGAAATATATTTCTTTCTTCTTAGCAAGCAAATGTACCCGGACAAGAAGAGCTCATAAAAGTTAAACTTGCCGCAGAAAGCATTTCAAGAATTCTATGTTAGAGAGGTCACCAATAAGCGAACCACCCACGAACCAACCAATCAGAACATATAAATCTCGATCTTTCTCAAACACAACTCAATTGTTTGTCTCGCTCGAGCTTTGGTCAACTCGCTCCCGAAATTTGTAGGTGTCAGTTTAACCATTTAAATGCTATTAAATAAAATTTCTGTTGTCAAAATTATTTTGTACTAAGTCTATTGGATTCATATTAAATGAAAATTTAAAAGGGTGTAAAACATCACATTGCGAATTTTTGAATATGTACAACCATAAACGATAAACGTCTTGTCGTGTACGAACCCAGTTTTGAGCAAATATTTAGCAGAATGGTAAACGATTGGTTTGAGGATGGTTCTCTCATTGGGGATGAGTCGTTAAGGACTAAAACTCTCGTAATATTTTTCCATAACTCTTCCTTATTTTCAACACAATTTAACAAAAATGCAAAAATCACATTAAAAAAACAAGCCTAAATAGAAAAAGTGCAGTTGAAGAAACTTGAACGAAATCAAAAGAAAGCACCTAATAGTTGCTACTATAGACTTTAAATCAGATTTCCCACCATTACCCGAAAACAAAAAACAGTTCCTAACCTAAGCGTCTGTGGTGCTCCTCGAAAAGTGACTATATTATGAAAGTGGATGCCAGGCTTAGGTCTTTGAAATATATAATATAACATTAATAAAATGTATATATATATATATAATTCGATTGTTTTAAATTAAAAGACTAGGATCGATCCTAAAGACGCCATATCAGCGCTTAACAACTTCAATAATTGGAATAACGTCTCTCAGACGTGATAATCACTTGTGGATTGCACGTCTCCCATACGTTCATATTTATATGTCAATGGTGAAGCACACAGCATTTGGTCTAATAATGAGTTTCCCTTCTAGCGTACTCAGTGGGGTGCCGAGAAACGTTTTCCTATCTCAGCAGAGACTGTATTGAGACCAGCCTAGATGAGACTACATTTAAGGTTGGATAAAAATTATTAAGAAAATCGGAAAAGTATAGTAAAATAATATTTGAGAATACAATAAAAAAAATTATAAAATTAAATAAATGCGAGTCTTTAACTGTATAGTTAGAGATGTTAGAGTAAAGTTCCTTGAGAAGTTGACACGCTGGAGAGGGGAACCTTTCAAATTGCGACCACTAGCCAAAATGACACTATACCAGCAATTCCGAATTTCTATGGGACATATGTAGTTGTTGCACTCGCCCATGTAAATAGATTTCGTTTTATTTGTTGGTGACACTTGTTTATCATATGCAAGTTGTCACTTTAATTGTCATTCATTGCTTGTTCCGGGAGCAATGGATAAAGAAGTGACTTCGAACAAAAAAGGCCACAATATGTACAAAAAAGATTTCCTGCTGGTTGGAAATAATGAACACTGTGATAAAAACGGGTGCAACAACTGCTGTAGCAGTTTTTCCCGAGTTTATGTCCCATGAAAATTGGTTAGTGCATCTATTGGAGTCCCATGGAAATCGACATATGTCGAAAACTCTACGTCGCTTTTCCAATGAAATAAAACTGACAAGTTTGAGCCGTTCCTGATAAGGCAAGTCTTTGAATGCAAATCTGATAAAAATTGCACTTAGCGGGCTCGATGGAACCAATGTGGACAGGACAGAAACGATTCCAGACCACAGATACATAATTGAGTGGCCTCACAAAGGAGTTATATAATGTTTAGATACTTTGAAGGTCAGAGAGCTCTTGGGATCAACATTTAATAAATTCAAACATGGCGTTACTTTTAGAAACATCGTAATTTATTTATTTACTCAAAAGTATAATTAGTGAGAAATTGTTAAAAATGTCAAAGATATCCATGACACAAGTTTCACCTTAAGCGTGAGCTTATGTTGGTGAGACAGACAACATTTTTTCAATTGTATTTCAAGTTAGAAGATTCCATTTCGTCGTTTTATAAAAAATATTGTTTGGGAAAGTTTCAAATTCTGTAAAATGCTTTAATAATTTCTAAGTGGAGGTAAATTTTAGTGTGAAACTGCATAAAAACTGAAAGGTTCTTTTCTACTCTTTATATTTAGATGGAACCCCGCTTGATTAATAACAAAATGAGCATATCAAAACTCTCGTTAAAATAGTACATATATAGCTTGTTATTACTATTGTTAAAATTCACCACAAACAACGACGCGACGACATCAGAAGCTATTCAAAATATACTTCAAAGACAAAACCCCGGTTTTCAAATTAGAGGTCAGTGTGACACGTACCGAGGACTGCCATAACCGGTGCTGATGATCACGATGACAGATTTTTACAATAAACTTATCTATTATCACGTTAAAGTTATAAAACAATCACGAATTCATGTCGCAAATTGCGTTTCATCTCTACGTTTTATTTCAGGATATTGTCCAAAAGCGTTTTATTGCAATCAAAAAGACAAAAAACGTGTTCTCATCAGACCTGGCCAAAGGTGTATTCTACGTCACTTTTATTAATTCTTTAACGTGTTTATTGCGTAAAACTTTCTAGTGCGTCAAAAATTACGTTTCTATTTGCTTACAATTTTGTTTAGAAAAATATTTTAGATTCTGTGAATAATTTCACAAAAATGCTTGATATCGTCCAATGTTTAGTTCATGCTACCTGTTCGCTTTCTTTGAGGTATAATATTCCAACTATTTTTAGGAAGAATCTCAGAAGTTTATTTGTACACTGAAATTTTGATGGGAATATTTGGGAAAAGTTAATTGACATAGATTAGGTGTGTACACATATTCCCTCGAATTTCGTACAAGTGATGTAAATAGTGCTCTTTTCTATAAATGACAACTTTATTCTCTTAAATAGTCGACATTATTATTTATAATGTAAGATACTCTCACAGTTATATGTAAACAGTTCAATCTGTATCTTGAAATTTCTCTAAAGATCAGGGGAGATGATAATCTAAAGCTGCGATGTCTCGAAAATAAAGTGCGTGTGGTAAGATTTCCCAGCCAAGTTTCAAAATTTTATATTCGGAGATAGCGATGAGAAGTGGGATAGTATTATTGTATTGAAGAGTGATTCATTTAATTAGAACAGATCCTCTTTTATCCCATTGTAACTCCTAACCGATGTGCATTGAAAACAGTAAGCTTACTGCCTCAGAATGAAGTCTACAACATAAAAAGTACACCGTCGTTACTGTATTAGTCATCCATGATATCCTATAATCTCATTTCACGAGAGAGTAAGCAATACTTTTCTCGGTTAACCATTTAATTTGCCTTCTTTACTCTTGCATGATGTGCTTCAGGGCGATGCCACTCCATTGAATCCCTTTTAGGCAAAGTATCATGGCAAAGTGCTTTGTGGAAGAAAAGTTTGATGTAGTCTTCCGGCAGGAACACTGATTTTACAAAGATGTGTTGAAGGGAAGCTTGGGGACGTCTCACTACCTAAAAGCAGAAGGAGAGAGATGAAGAGACCTGTAAGGATCCCTCGAAGCACAGATGTCATGAAGTATACTCCAATATATTGGAGATGAATCTGAAGAAAAAGGTTGGGGAAACTCCTAAGATCATAAGAAGTACAGAATCACAGCTGTAGGTAATAGGCTCAGCTATGAGCAACGCATATTTTAGAAAATAATCAGGATCCCACTTTCTGGGGAAGAGGAGTAAGAAAAGCCTTTAATCACGCCACCAGAGTTCGAACATGGAGACTATCTCAAAAGTCAGTAGACTGAAAAAATAATAAGTAAAAATCCAGCTTTCAAAGTTGGACTTATTAGGGATAAAACGAGGAAAATGGCGGAGATTTTGGAGGGGATGAACAGGATTTTAATGGAAGCGCACAATAAGTTTTGTTTGGGAGGGATTTTGGACCGTGTATAATCGCATAATCACGAGATTAGACGGGGTTGCAGAGAAAAAAGTGGTATCTTTGGAGGGAGTGCGGACTGACATATGCGGCTTCACAGCCCTGCAGATCTCCGAGCATGGATGGGATATTCTATGCCTTCATACTGTGGGAAAAAGAGGCCTTTGCTTCATGGCTTCGGGGAATATTTATCATCTGTCTTTCGGATGGGGCTACACCCGTAAAATGTAAAATGTCATGATAAACCAATGGAATCTACGGTTCACCAGCTAGGAAGAGTGGCGGAGGAGGAACTGAATACGAAAAGTAATGCTTTGATGACTTTAATAGACATCAATGGTGCCTTCAATAAAATTCAGTATAGGATATTTCTATTCCCTTCCAAAGACGTGTCCACATCCTCTAGCAACACGAAAATCCGACATCACTTTCAAAAAGGCCGATTTACTACGGTGTCTATGGTGCAACTCGGGAAAAATGGAAATTATAAAACATATATTAACTATAAGCAGAATAGCTGAAGATAAAAAGGGTAACATTTTTTTTAACAAACTTAGAAGGTAAACCGTAATTACGTCAGATTTGTTCGAATCTTAAACGTCTCATCTTAAAGTAACGCATCTGAACGAAACGGATTCATCAGTGTCCGGGTTATTATAAGTTTTCCGTGGCAATATTTTTGAAGCTGGATTATTTAAATCACCACACATAATTAATTATCTGCTAAAGTCATCTGGATGAAGAGAGTTATCATTGCTTTTTTTTAATAATGACGTCAATTTTTCAGATTCCTCCACAGGGTTTTGGAGCACAACTTACGATCAAGATCAAGACGTGAGGAAGAACATGTTCGTATGGCATTGATATTTAATTTAACTCTAGTTCCTGTAACGCGTGTGTGTATAACCGCTTTCTTGTCTCTTATGCAAGAAGTAGAAATATATTTTCTCCTTTATTTTAGTTTTGGCAGGAGCGTAGCTTTTTCGCAGATTTTACAAATAATCTTTAAAGATGCATCGATTGAGACTGCATGCAATTTGTATTTTATTTTACATACCCTGACAATTAATATTTCAGAAAAATAGGAATGTCCTGCACTGCAACCCACGCACTTCAGAAAACCACTTTGTAACTTTAATGCGTGCAAATGTGGCACGCAAATAGCTGAATGTGTCCGCAAAACGAATCACATTAAATTTACAAATATAAGAAAGGAATAATCCAGTTTCTTGGCTATTTTAATTTAGGAAGAAAGCAAATGATTCTAGGAAAACAGTGAAAGAAATTGGTTCAGTAGAGTAGCAGGAATTCTTAAAAATATAATTTTGCCTGCTATTTTTGATAAGCAGTGCAATGGCCTTTTAATAATATGCGGGAACATGCCATACATCTTCTCATGCCGTAGATAAACAATTTTATTGCTCAAAAACTTTGTCTATTACTCAAAAATATCGAGACAGGCGCTATTTAGGCTGGTGAAAAATTTACAGCTACAAACTAGACCAAGATTCGGACATGAGTTCATGTATTATTATAACAAGCCATAATTTTACCTTGTCAAGTGTTAGGAATGGATCGACGTCATAATGAGCGAAAATTTATGGAAATTTCTCATACAATTGTGTGAACGAATTTGATACATAAAAATGTAATATTTTTAGTAGGAATTGTTACGGAATTTCTTCAATATTAATAATAATTTATTTAAAGACGAAAATCGGACTGTGGAGAGCTGTAATAATTTCTACAAATAGATCTGTAAGACCTAATTCAATATTTTCAAAGCCATCGCCCCATTTATGTTAGGTGGCATATTAAGGAAGTTTCATTCGAGATGCCGGTGAATATCCTGCGCAACCCCAGCTGCATATGATCTTTCAGCTAAATAGAAACTCTTTGAGGAGAGAACAAAGGAGGAGTGGAATAGCATAGCAAATCTCATGAAACCTAGGTGAAGCCAAAAATATTCCAAATATGCGCGTGTTTGGGCTGGTCAATCGCCATACAAAATTCTCTGGGGTAACCAAACCCCCCGATGTATTTCCATGAAGTAGAAATTTTCTACCTGTAGGTATGGTCCCTCGAATTCAATCAAGTTCCATTGATTCTTATGTGCCTTTTTTCACGAAGAAGTTTTTGCGTCCGACGTTCTTCTTATTCCCTTTTGTGCAAGTGAATAGAACTTCCCACACAAATCCTACGAGGAAGATTTTGAGTCGTCCATGAAGCTGGTTTTCTTCCTCATTTTTGTTTGTAGATTTCTTTCTTGCCATTTTTGCTCTCAATCTTCTCGTTTTTAAGATAGAGATGACTCCCATCCCACCCAAACTCATGAAATAAGCACAAAGAGGAATTCGAAAGCTTCATGCTTCCTCATTCCTGCTGCTAGCTGCTGCTTTGAGTCGCGGGCACAACTACACTTTTTAACGCGTGTGTCTCCCTATCTTATCCTTTCTCTCCATTTTTCGAGCATCGTCGGACGCAAAAACTTCTTCGTGAAAAGGATAAATAAAGTCCTGTTTATACTGCATAGATTTTCTATATGTGTTTTGAATTTTGTGGCTCTCAACTTGGTCACGTGACACCTCCCTTACCTTTCTGGGTACCCAAAGCTGCCTCCACTAAGAGGGCTACGGTTTTATTATGTCTGTGTTGTGTCGATTATTTGCCGGGAGACGTAACATACTTCTTATCCAAACCTTTGATGTGCCACTACTTCCAATTTTCCATATGAATTAAATATATTCTCATCCACAAAAAATAAAGCACCCCCAGTGTTCCCTCCCTTTTGTAGCATTGTTTTGGCAAATTTTTAAATGATGCATCCTTTTTGTTCGCTAGTAAAAATCTTCCTTGCTTTTTTGTAGTGATATAGCCTTCAGGTCTCAATAAATCCTTTGATTGTTTCCGTATTCACATTCTTTCTGAAAAATGTCACTAATTTTGAGGCAGTTATTTTAGGATGTATTCGAACCTATCATAAACAACAAAAAAAATTAAAAAATGTAAAGAAGTAGACAAAAAAGTCTTACTTGACGGCAAATTAATTTGTTATCATTAAATGTTGACAATTTTCGTTGAACTGTTCTTGGCTAATTTTCTACTTTACTGTCATAAAAATATCTATTAATAATATTTCTCACGGAAGTAGAGTTTAAATTTAATATTTCTCTAATCCTACATAGAATTTTCTTTAAATAATGAAAAATCTAAAGTTTCTTCCTTTCAACGTCCACATCACATGTTTCCACTATTTTTCAAATAAATAATTAAATGGTATTCACTTAAGTGAAGAAAAAACTATTTTGGTATTAACAATTTTTCAGGATTTCTTTCAGGAAGTGCACTCAAGCACAGTCAATTTTATTATTTATGTCTCAATACTCTCTCCGTTTTTTACTTTACATTTTTATTGGTGTAGTTTTAATATCAATACTAGTTCATTCCACAGAATTTTCTTATTCAAAATTAAAACATTACTGGACACTTAATTATAATTGGAATTGATAGAGACAGTCGAGTTCGAATATAACGTGAGAAATAATAATATTTCTTTTTTCTCCTTACTTATTTTGGAAGTTTTCTTTATTTGCCACGATATTAATTATACGCTTGAAATATTAGAAACAAAGTTGGTCAATTTAAAGTTGTATTTAATAACTCAACATGCATACAATTTGTGTCTGCGAAAATTTGTTGAACGAAAGCCCCAGTAGCCAAACTAGCAATCAATGATTTTGGAATGTATGATTTCATTCATTAAATAAAGACAAATAGTAATTAATGAACAAGCAAGTAAAAAATAAAAATACAAATGGTAAAGAATATATGCAAAATTATTTCAGTTTGGAATATCAATATTATGTAGATTGCATCATCCAATTGGACTTTGTCTTAGTTGTTCAGTTGGATTTGATTCATTGTTGAGAAAATTCGTGTTGAGTGTTTACAAACTGTTCTTTATTTATGTTAAAGTACATTATAAATTTCTGGCAAGAACTTTAAAATTTAAATACAGCAAGAGGAGGGGTTGAATCGTCTCTTTAAAAAGGATAGAAAGCAATTATCGTAAATATTTAATGTTGAAAAAGAAAAAGAGCAATTTACATTTCAAATGTACATTTTAAGAACATTAATTCTACATTGATAAGTATACAGACTGCCAGACTGCAATGTTGCAATTACAGCCATTAAGGTTTTAAATTTCATAGAGGCTACCGCAAAGAGGGTTATTACAAAAGGTATCATATATTGGAAGCAAATTCTTTAAACATTTCTAATGAAAAATCAAAAAATGTATTTTTATGTTTAGTTTATCTTTTTAGTTAATAAATTAAAGTTTTTTATTCTTATTAATGTAATGTGAAATTACTAGGAAATTGCAATTATTCAAACAAAATATTCAAGTGATTTTACATAATTAATTGACTTACAATGCTTTACGCTTTGGGTTATCTTTTAGACATCCCCTCATACATAATTTTCATACAGGCTCAATGACTAAGGATTGCAATAAATAGCCGTAATTGCTTACCGTCTACGGCATTACAATATAAAAATAATCGACGAAGTATTGCAAAAAGTAACGGTAATACATTACATTCATACGTTACTTCATTGATTCCGTAAACAACACATTTCCTAGTGGGAGCATTTTAGTGGCATGTGTAGGGCGTACAGGGGTCGAAGTGGCTATGTATATAAAGGACTTTCTCAAAATTAGGGTAGTTGAATCATAAAAAAATGAAACCATTTTGTTCAGCATATTCATTAATGACTTGCCTGATGTTATGTCCAACTTCAGTGTCTATATGAATGAAGATGACTACATCTCAAGTCCAATTGTACACACACGTCATGTTTACGGTCTTCTTTGTAAAAAACGACCAAACTACCTTCAAGTGCTGATATCTCGAAAACCTTTAGGATTTGTGGGTATATGGAGTTATATATGAGGTGTTCCATCACCAGTGCAAGGCTTGCAAGGCATTGCTTTAGAAATCTATTGGAGGTACGGCTTGGACCTGCATTTTTACTTTACTTTTACCAGTGATGAAAAGTAAGGTTAAAAAATACGAAATATATATAAATTCCCAATTCTCTCCCCTCCTCAGATTTGTTTTTATTATAGACTACTTCCTTAAGTTTTCACATTATCATAAAATGGAGCCTTCCACCCTCAATTGGCAGTACATTAAATTAATGTTCTACATTTAAAGCGATCTAAATCAAAAGTGCTATAATAAAAGAAGTTTTTTTTTAGATTATTTTTTAAAATTAGTTCAGTATACACCAAATAATCAAATTTACTGCGCTCTTGTTACCTTAACCTTAAGCCATAGACATTAATTTTAAAATGCATACAGCGCTTTGTTTATTTCCGTACTTATTTGCCTCGAATGTCAGGTAATTAGTGAATAATGTGTTCTAAGAAAATCCGTAAGTGTCAACGGATGCTAGAGAAATCATGACCTGAAAAGTCCTCCGGATGTTGATGAATTACCCTTGTTCTCAGCGTGCTGAACAAAGAAGATTGACGTGGGGCACAGTGCTTTCATAAGTCTCTCTCAGCGGTGCGACATATGGTGGCGTGAAGATTTACGTTTTCACCAGCCTTTGGAATCACGTCACAGTCTTTTGGCGGTCCCCTATGAAACATAAATAAAAAGCAACAACAACAAAAAATTGAGTAAAAATAAGCACTTGGAAAAGCGAATTTTCAAGAATCGTCCACCGGCAAAAATTAAAGTTGCAATTTTTCATTAGTTTTTTTTCCTTTTCGGAAAAGTGATCAGTCAGTCACCATCGCCTATATGATTTACTCGTATAGGTGATGTACACGCTGGCCTTACCTCCGGTAGCCACGGTACCTATAAATAAAGCCGACCGAAAATGTACGTGCTCAAAGAAATGCTGATTTTCACGAGATCACAGCTCTTAAGATCAGTTTTGATTCAACTGCCGGTGATCGCGGTTCCTTGCTAGTAGAAACGCTAGGGTTGCTCCGTGTAGTTGTGGTATAATGTTAACGCTGACGAAGGGAAGGAAGTAATAGTATAAAATAAGTGAATAGTACCGAGGTACTTGAGGGACGTTGCAATTTTAATGTGATAAATTTACCTTTTTAGAAGTACATAATCCTCCTTGTGAAAAGTGAAACTATCGTTCGTGATTGGTTGTACATTTTGAGGCGAAACAACGAAAAGAAAAGAAAGCATTCCATTTATATTTTCTAGCACGAACTCTTTATGCATCCTGCTCCAATAAATTTGTAATTGCAACAAGTAAAAGTGAAAATAATTGGCTGCAAGAAGTGGTGTCTGGAAATTTTCGAGATATAAAGCAAATGTGCAACGACCAGTGATCCCAGTGATGTGCATTCAAGAATAGACGCGTTCAAGAAATAAATTTAAATTTAGAGAGAAAAATTGTGCTTTTCGAATCTACAGCAGGACGTAAGATTTTTTAGATTACTCGCCTCGCCGGATTGGCTGCAGACAATAAACAAAGGGAGAAAGGGCAAGAAATTATTCCGAACGTTTCCATGTAATGGTCTAGTTTTTAGATTTGGACAGCAGTTATTTTTAAAAATTTTTTTCCACAATGTCGTACTGCCGAATTACTGGACGATCCCGAGCCCTTCCAAAACCTAACTACTTCCCGCTTCTGCCACCAATATCTCCAGCAGATGCCAAACGCTTTTGTCGAATTACAGGCAAGGCCTATGGTTTGCCCTCTCATCACTACATACCAGTTATACTGACAACACTGACTACTAAAAGCAAGTGCAAGATAACCAACGTTTCAGATGAACTAGGGCCCCATCACTTTATGCCAGATATTTCATACGGGAAGAGAAAGCACATGGTGCTGGCGGACTATCGTTACGTGTTCCCAGTATTCGACGAAGCTAATGATCTACAGAAGGGTTTGATAGACCTTCTAAAATCGAAGAGTGTGGTGGACGAAGCTAAGTTCGTTTACAAAGTTGACGAAAGAAGGTGTTCTTTGGTGTTTTCAGCCAAGCTGGAGGCAGCTGTGCGAGATGGAGATGTGAAGGATGTTATGTTGGCTAAAAATTGTGATTCAGTTTTATTTAAAATGCGACAAGGTAAAAATGTATCTCTTGATTTGCAAGACTATAGTGAAGAAGACGAGATTCTGTATGAAGGCGAAGGACCGCGCTACGAAGTTTTGTTAGAATTGGAACAGGAAGAAGCCTTGAAGAAACGTAGAAAATCCAAACGCTTGGATAGTTTATCCGGCAGAGCAAAAATATTTGAAGATAGGGAAAGGCAGCAAGAAGAAGAGTATGAAGAGTACGAAGAATTAATACATAAGAATTTGAAGCGTAAGAAATTGGAAGAGGAGAGAAAGAAGAAATATCATCAAAGCATTTCTCATTTCAAGTTAGATCAGAAAAAAGCGACTAAGGAACTGTATTTTGATGTAACTGATCCTTGCGATCTTGTTAAGCCAGTCATAGAATCCTGGGATTGGGAAACCTATGAGAAAGAGGTCAAAAACAACAAATGCAGTCCAATTGCCAAAAGACTCCCAAAACCTTGCAAATTACAACCTCAAAAAGTTACATGTAAAGATGTGAATGTGCCACAATACTTACTAGAGGATACCACAGGCTTTGACTCCATTCCTTGTATTGGTCCTCTATCACCAATTAGAGAACAACCGGAAAAATGTTTAATCGATGAAATAAAGAAAATGCCGGAAGAAATGTTATCACCTTTGCTAAATCTTCCTGAAAAGATTATGGATAGCCCAGAACTGTCCGAGTGCTTACCAACTCCAGAGGAACTGCCAAAGATTGTCAGAAACATTGATAAAGGCAAACCGAATAGCATCGGAAAAGTTCCAGGATTAACTCTGGATATATCTGCAGCAAGAAAAGTGCATATACCTGGCCAACATATCCACACGCCCACTGGAGAGATGTTTGTTCCTGGACAAGCAATCAGTACTCCAAAGGGAGATATTTATGTACCCGGTTTGACAGTATCTACACCTAATGGACCATCTTTCATTCCAGGATGTATTCTATCTCCAAAAGAAAACCCGCATTCGCCTGTTTTCTTAGCTGGTCAAATACAGGAAGACGTCTTTATACCAGGTCAAACCTTCAATACCGGATCTTCTCCTAAATTTGTAGAGGGCCAAACCGTGTCTACACCAGACGGTTTTAAGTTTGTTCCCGGTGTAATAGACGAAAAAAGTGACCAGTTTGTCGTCGGTCAAAAACTGGCAACTCCAGACGGCTTAAAATTCATTCCCGGCCAAACCATATCCTCGGGAGAGATGTATAAATTTGTTGCTGGCCAAAATGCACATTCAGAAGAAAAAGGTTGGGAATTTGTCCCTGGACAAGCAGTTCCCAACAATGGAAAAGAAGAATTTGTGCCTGGAAAAACTATAATAACTCAGGAAGGAGCGAAATTTGTTCCTGGACAACACGTCGAAGACGTTTTTGTACCTGGACTTTCTGTTGAAACCAGCGAAGGACTAACATTTGTTCCTGGTCTCAATGTGGAAACTAAACAAGGACCAAAATTCATCGAAGGACAAATAGTGACGACAAGTCAAGGGCAAATCTTCTTGCCTGGCAAATCGATTGTGAATCAAGATGGGGTTATCGAATTTGCCGTTGCGAAAACTGTTACCGACGTTGTCTTCAATGATCCAATTTCAACAGGATACGTAATCGACACGAACACGTGTGAAGTTTCCAACCAGTGCTTGTCGGTATATGGTTATATGATCCAGACGAAAAACGGCATTGAGTTCTATCCTGAAAAGATTGATATTACTCATTTGCCTGCTGGGAAGAAAATACCAGGAAAATTGATTAAACAAGATGCTGACACGAAGTTTGTGCCCGGAATTATGGAAAATGGTGGATTTATACCAGGTCAGGTGGTTTGGACTGAAAAGGGAGAACAATTTATCCCAGGTCAAGTGATTGAAACCCATGAGGGATTAAAGTTTGTTCCGGGACAAGTTATTGAAACGAAAACAGGAAGTAAATTTGTGCCAGGGCAAACAATAGATACCCCAGATGGACCACGATTCGTCCCCGGTCAAATTGTACATACTAAGGCTGGGCCTACGTTTATTCCTGGCCAAGTCATCTATACGGAAGAAGAAGGAGAACGTTTCGTTCCTGGACAAGTAGTAGACACAGAAGATGGACCTAGGTTTGTGCCGGGACGTGTTATTGAAACTGGTGATAAAGTTACATTTATACCTGGTCAAATTGTTCAGACGTCCGAAGGACCAAAATTTGTAGCTCCAGACTTAACTGATAATGAAGATGGTGAACAACAGTTCTCAGTACAAAGTTTCTTAGTTTCCCCAGAAGAGTTAATTTTACTGAAACCCACTCACACTTGGAATCAGTCAAGTGCAAAGGGTGAACTGAGCATTGATTCCAAAATGCTTCGTCAACTTTCGGAGGCCGGAATGACGATTGGAAGGCAGATTGAAGCATCAGCCGTGGATATTGTTCTTCAAAGTACGAAAAATGCGCAAACAGTACAGCACTTAGTTGATATCATTGGCATAGAGCCAAAACATCGGGAGACACTGTTGGAGTTCCTGAAGAACGTAGAGAAAATAGCTTCTTCTTTCGTAACAGACGTACAGCATCACAGAGAAAGCAGTGCTTCAAATGGTCACTCGTTTACAAATGGTTTTCACAAAGAGAAGATCGGAAACGTTGAAATAGACGGACAGAATCAATTAATAGAAGCAATAGTATCGGCCGTCTTGCATGTAGCCACGTCTAACAGCAAAATTTCTCCTCAAAATGGTTTGAGAAATTCAAACCCCAGTTTATTCGAACTGATCAGTCAAGCCTTTGAGGACAATGTACTTGACTTAAACACTAATAGTATTGAAAAACTAATGCAGTCAGAAAATATGAGGGCGGAGGTGCTAAAAGCAGTCCAGGGACATGTTACTGTGATCAGTGCCAATTATAATAAAGTCAACACTATCTCTTATATCATAAGCAAAAAGATTCACGATGAGGGCGAACTGACAACGAAATTCGCTTCAGTGATCGATGATGATGATCTACACACAGCTTTCTTGAAGTTGGTGGAGCAAGACCCCAAAGTGCTTTACAAAATTCTAAACAGGGTAAAAGAAAGAGAAAATCTCATCAAATCAGAAGAGGATGTATCGGAAATGCTGAAGGAGTCCATAGTAGAGGCTGTAAAAAGCGTTTGTGAGGGTGAAATCCGAACTATGTTTACCGTGAATAGAGATGAGAACACAATTCAAGCGTTACTGTCTCAATCTTTAGCGCTCTCAAAAGCCTTGGGTTTTGTCGAGATTTCAATAGTAATTGATGATGTTCTGCAAGGAAGGAAGAGCGTTGCACATATATTCGAAAATCCAGATGTCGTAGATGTTTTAAGAAGAACTGTGGTCATTACAAAATTGGCTAAAAATTGTCCACAATCCCATGAGGCTTTAGAACTTTTAACCAAAGAACCATATGAGGCACGTAAAGACACCACAATTCGAATGCTCATCAGACAAAGTGGCGTTGTTACCATCGTTCCAGAGAAAAAGTTACAATTAACCGACTCTAGTGACGTGCCACTTTCATTTTTCTGCACGGACAACCAATTGGCTATGGAAGATTTCCTGTTAAGACGACAAACAAAAAGTAAAGGAGCCTTCCTCATTGTCAAGGAAGGTTTACAAGCTGTAGTACCGCGTGAACTAAGCAGAGATGTGCTCACAGGAAAATGCGCCTATACAGTTCTCGATGAAAATGGAATTCGGCATTTCGAACCTCTACACGTGTTTTCAGCACTAAAATTATCCACACCGAAATATGTTCATCGATTTTCTATTTATTCCTGTGATTATGCTGCAGAAGAAACCGATCCTGAAAGTTTAATCAGCTCCAGTTCTGGTGCAATCACAAATGATCTCAAAGGAACGACACTGAAACCAATGGGACACTTCATCAGGAAGGAGAACGGTCTTAGGCAGAATACTGAATTGTTGGCAACCAGAAGGAGAATACGTGCACTTCTTAATGGAACAAAGGTGAATAGAAATATTCAAAAATATAGAAACTTTTTACAGCGTTTTCGTAGGCAATTAAATTTACCGACAAAATCCTGAATTTTCGGTACAATATTTGTTAAAAAGTATTCGTTTGGTCAAACTTGGTTTGATGTGATCACTAGATGTATTGAAGTAATTGTGATGTCCTAGATGTAAGCGTCCTTGCTTTTCATCCTTCTGGTGCAGTATTATTTTTCAGTTGACATTTTGGCCCTTCTTTTCAGACAAATTTCTTCCTAAATTACTGAAATTCCATCTAAAATATTACTAACAAAATCTAGAGACTTGCATCGCTTGCTATATTGTTTTAGAGTAAAAAATTTATGAGTTGTGTTGAGACTTTTCTTTTGTCAGATCCATTTTAGCCTATTTTATTGTTCTCCTTAATCGGAATATTATAGTATACTTAACTTGTGTGGTTGCACTAAATTAAAAATGGCAATTCTCGGATGATCCTAGCTGCCTCGATCTGTACTTCTGAAAAATATAGTGCCAATGAATGATATACAGCACATAAGTCTACATGAAGGTCTACCTTCACGTTGTTAAACGTGAACAAGTCTTATAACGTTCCTGGTGTCTTTTAGATTTGCCTTCCAAAAAAAACCTTGCGCATTGTATTCCTTTTTATTTTGGACTTGTGGACAAGCCATCTGCAACTACGAGATTTTATGAAGAGGAATACATTGAGAACAAGGAATATTTTATATACTTATTTAATGGTTCACCCCTTTCTTATAATTACCGTTTTTAATTTTATCTCCATCTTAAACAGGACGCAGGATAGTCCTGTATGGAAGGACATCTATCACTTCTTTTTATTCTTTAATTAATATGTGCGGTTTAAGTCCGGTGCGTTCTACAGGCCTCATTGAAGCCAGAGTCTTATTAGCCTGCTTAATGCGGGCTCGTGTCATCTTGTATATCACTGATAAAGGGGGAAGGGGGAATTACCTCTCGGCCACGGTTAAATTTTTCCATGTCTAGGAGAAATTTAATCTGGAGCTCCATATTACACACTTAATTATCCAGTTATTATAAAATTCCTAAAATATCATTGAATTCGTAGTCATGATACCCAAATCAAAAGCGTATACAAAAACTTTCCTGAATTTGCTGTTTTTTTTCGTTTTTTGTGTACATTGTCATGGACCAAGTAATAACAGAAAAACTATTCAGCTACTAAGACAGGCGGTGAACGTTTTTTCACGAATTTGTGTCCATCAATGCCAAAATCGTTCACGATCTACCTTAAGAGCTGAGTACACTTTGTATTATTGCTTGTTCGAAGACATTGTCCTATGTTTACTTAAAATGAAACTCCCGAAAAATGTGATTGAGTGGGATGTGATACCCGCCCTTGCGATTCTAAATTTTTTCGTGGTATTTCAGTGGGAATGGTGTTCATTATTTCATTGATGAAGTAATGAATATATGTAAAATTCTATTCCCAGCACCAATGTATTTTAGCAGAGAGAAGTCATTAGAAATTCATACATTACTAGATATTCTCCTTTTCCTAAAATCTGTAATAACACTTTTTATTCGTTTAAAGTATCACAATAAATTCGCTCAAGACTGATTCGAATTATTAGGCAGATTTTTTTTTATATTGAGATGCGAAATAGAGTGTAGTGTTTAATATTTTGCTTTTCGGACATCATCGGCTGTTACAAACGTTCCGACAAGATCGGAGTCGGAGGCGTTAAAGTTAATGCATTCGCAGCTACAGCAAAATACATGCATGAACACTGTGACCCGACCCCAGCGCGATATAAATGTCGCGACGAAGCAATCAAATAAAAAGTTGTATAAAGTAAAATATTCTTGGCTATTATCGGATGTTGCGTCGTAGCGATATTCATCGTTACGTGTGAAACTAAGGGCGACTTGGAATGGTTGCAAGCACCAAGCGACACCGATACGACAGGCATTGTGATCACGTCATGTCGCTATCGTAACATTTGCAAACAACCATCATGTTCATTACTATCATTGGATTTGTCAAGTTATATAGTATTTTTTAAAACCCCAAAACGGCGGAAAAGTACTTAAATCTAAAACATGCTCTGTTTTAACAAACTTATCATGTACGTCATTGAACGTATGTTTTTTAATAAAATCGTTTAACTGAAAAGCTGTAAATATGTTCTGCGTTATATTTTTTTGGATTAGATTTAAAGTGAAAGCTATCATTCCATTAAACCTTATTTTAAATTTAGTGTAAGTTTATACCCTTCAAATGCATCTGCGTGAGTCAGTAATTAAAATATCCAACTAAATAAATCAATTAATTAGTGAAAAAAATTTGACCAAACGAATGCATTTTATTTAAATCCGTTGCACCTAAACAGAATAGGCAAGATGCCAGCTGCACCGTAACCAAGAAGTCAGTTAGCAGCCAAAAAGCTGCTATTTACACTTTCCTCAATTAAGTTGTTATTAGTCAGCATTTCACTGCATTTCCGAAAACCCAAAGTTTAATTAGGTTCGAAAGACATTTCCGCAAAAAAACTGACACATCTTAAAATAAGATTTTGAAATATAAACAAGTAATTGGCAACGCTATTTGGCCAATCAAACTAAAAATGCAAGTGCATCACTTGTGATTATGTGTCCGCCACAATTACGCTTTTATTAAGGAAATTTGTTTTTATTTTAGAGTACAAAAACAGGCATGTGACTCAAGTTATCCCAGTCGACCAATAAAATCTTTAGTAGGACACTTAATCCGGAAAAGAATCAATTTCAACCCGTTCGCAAATAAACTCTACTGTTGCTGTCCGCTTTGATCTTCTAACCGGTGCAGAACATCCAAAATCAGGCTGATGAAAAAAACACTATCACGGCATGAATGGGGACGACGTTGTTAAATTAGCAGAGCAAATAATGCTAATGAACTTTCGCTTTGCGTCAGGATTGAATTTTCTTCTTGTCAAAAACGTGGGCAGCTTCGCTACTTTCTATCGCCTATAAATATAGCCACAGCTGTCTGGAGATACTGTGGTACACTTTATATTCGGATTTATTGCGAAAGCTATAAAAAGTTCATCTGAAGGTAGTAAATTTCTATTTAGACTCTTCAAATATTTGGCCCAGTTGCTTGCTAACCCAAAAAATGTATCTAAGATACTTTTATTTGAAACATTTAAAACTCGTGGAAGCGGAATTTCCCTATTCTTTAATTTGCGACAAGGAAGTATCACGGGAGTCAAATAAAACCGGAATGAGGATATTTTTTTTGGATTTTTTAATAAAATTCGAAAAAATTCCTTTATTTACACAAAAGTAAGAAAAAAGTTGTGGCTTCGGTAAACTATGCTTTATGAAATTCTATTTCAATCGAACGAGATTACTTTTTAAGACTCAGTCCTACTATTAGAGATTCAGGAATTTCCAAAGATGTGTACAAGGAGATTTCTCAATAAAACGTTAGTGAGCAGGCTAGTGCTAGGAGAAAACACTTGAAAGATCGCGAGAACCTCACTAAAGTTCTTTTTCGTCTGGAAGTGAAAAAAAGGTAATTGGAAAAATTATTTTAATTTTTTAATCTAAAAGCAAAAACTTAGAAAATATAAAGTTCACACTAGGAAACTTCCTCTCGAGTGAGCCTTTAATAACGAATCTGAGGTCAAGTATTATTCAGGGAGTCCCAGACAAAGTAACCAAACGGGCGTTCAGTAATAGACCACAATATCCTATCACTATCCTATCGCCTATCTTAGACCAGCACCAGATTGATTGGTCCACTGTGAGCTCTTGATTCCATTCCCGAACGAATAGCCACAAAATGGTTAAGAGCCAATAAAGGTGAATTCTAGCGCTAATTGATCCGCGATCTTGTTCTCCTCTAAAATAATATTGTTTTTACTAGCCAGTTGCTTTGTGATATTCAGACATTCTCAAACAAACCCAAACCCAGGAGTGAAGGATCTGAGAACTTTAAGAGTAAATTTCAATGATGGTAAATTTTTGAAACATTTATTTTAACGATCCTATTTGTATTGATACAAAAAAAACCAAAGCCTGGGACTGAAGTGGAACCAGCGACCTCCCGATTTCCGGTCCGGTACTTTAAGAGTTGTTTGGCTATTGTTATACATATTAATATTGGCAGCTTTCATTTCTTTATTGTTTATTGATTATTTCTCCGCTTGGACGACTGTGTGTTCGGAACTCAGTTCTCAGAATATGTGCAAGTTCTGTTCATAGTCAGCTACTCCCACTTTGTTTTTTATCTTGAAACCTTTCGTGTATCACTTAAGTACACTCCTATCAAATCAGAAATCTACTGGGAGCCGTATTTGCTGCTTCTCTACGATTACTTCAAATGATTGCTAAATGTTGTATTGCTCCGCCATTTCATCCCAAAGTCTGGTTGTCATCATTAGCTCTTCAGTCTGCTGTAGCAGTCGCCTTAGAATATGACATCAAAACAGTATAAGATAATACTCTGGCCTAATACTAAGATCAATTACAACAATTTAAAAAAAAATAATCACCATAAGCCATTGGGTGTCAATACAACAATTATATGGTTCGAAATCCGCAATATGTAAGCATTATTCAGGTTAAATTTTTAAGAGTAACTCTTCCTTTTTTAATTGATATTTTCTAATGCTTAGAGTAAAAATACACATTCTGTTGGGTTCGTGTAAATGACTTTTCTAATCTTTTTTCAATTTATATAATGTCGTAAAGATGAAGACAGTGAGTGTAACTAATTTATGCTTGAGAAAGAAGTTCATAAGACTAATGACTAAGAAAAAAGCAAATTATCTTCCTGGAAGAGAAGAAACGAAAAACTTCAGTTTCATTAAATTGGTTGCAACTAATATGAATTTTTCAATATTCTACAAAAATAGATATTGACCTTATGCAAAAAAACGAAAGTTCCAAAACTAAAACTCGTGCTTTTTTCATGTATTCTGCCCAACCTCGAAAATGTAGAAATTATTCAAAAGGTGTCAAGGGAAAGCCAAATTAGATTTTCGAAGAGAACATGTTTCGCACTGAAAAACTGCTAAAATTAACGCGTGGTAGTGCTGTGTCTATCCTTCATCACCTGTCAAATCATTTTGAACCTGTCATTTTTATTCTATTTTCAATGCGGGCCATTGGCACTGCACAAAGTCACTCACTGCGAGAACTGGCCAGATATCATACGTCATTACACGTATAAAATCTTTCAACAATCAATTTTGGTACTTTGTGCAAGGCAGCATGTGTTGCGCCTGTTTTCCACTATTAGTCGATAATGAATGAAATTGATTTGCTAAATATATTAACCTGCGTGCTAATAATATGGGAACACACTATATAGCTTGTAATCGAACCAAGGTGCGTCGAAATTCATATTCACCTTCGAAAGAATTGTAGGAGTTCATCGAAGCGCGTGTTGTTGAATAAATTTTGTTGATGCGGCGACTATTACCGCAGCAGTTCGAAATTTTACTGTCTGCAGTTAAAATTAATTAGCACTGATAGCACGTGACGTTTTGTAATTTATATAGTCCCTGAAAGTTTTCGATAATTTATTACATGGTGGGTGGAACTCTTTCAACGACTAAATCGCTGTGTCAACTAATAAAGTGCATCGCTGAAACGATTAATTAACGACTCATTTGCTAACGTCAAAAGAGAACTGCAATAATTCAGACGAACTATCAAACAGTTTCCATCTAGAGTTTAGATTCTAAGCCATGAAACCATTCTATACTATAGCTCTATAAGTGTGCTTTGTTTCTTCCTAGGTATTTGAGAAACTAGCCAACTGGCTCTCTTCTAAAGGTAACAACTGATATTCACTTTACAGTCGATAGGTAGGGAAAACTGACGGCCTTGATTCTTCTTGATTTTCCAAAAGTGTTCTATTCAGTCTAAATAGACATTTAACACAATTCTTCTGCTGTAAACCAGTTTTACAAGTATTGAGAAATTTCTGATACTAAAGATCTAGACGAGTAATTTCAGTGAGTATTTCTCAAGGCTCCAAAAGTGGCCCCTTATTTTTTAGCATATTTTGTATTAAATAAAATGCTATGACCCGATCGAATGCAATTTAAGCAAAGTCTACGTTACTCTACGACGCGTTTAAATCCTCCTAAAGGACTCAAATTCGTAATCTCAAGATACAGCATCGTTATTATGAAAGGATCTTATGTTTTCTGCTGTACTAAACTATAAAATCCCTTATTACCATTTATTTAGGCCGTTTCTATTTTTGAACGACTTTTGGTGGAGTTTCTATGCTTGGCTGTAATTCGTTACTTCAACTGTTATTGTTATTATTATTCTAACACATACTTCTATTATTTTTTTAACTTTTCTTAACTGTTTTTATCCATAGACAAATTGCTAATTTTCTTCGTTGCTTCTATAATTTGTATTATTATTATTTTTTAGTTACTGAATATAAATTAAAATTCAATCACGAGTTATTCTACTCTCCCTTGTTTCATATATGTTTCTGCTTATCCCGATGATTTTATGTTATTGTTCTATTATACAGTGAAAGAAGTTAAACAGACTGATTTTGCGTGCAATATAAATGAACAAAGTAAAATATATTATTTGATGACCTTACCTAGATGTGGGCAATTTTATATTGGTTCTCCCCAAATATACCAGAGCACATTTTAACTGCAGAAATAAATTTGTCTAAGAAGAATCTTTGTTTTTGTATTTTAGTGAAATGCTGAAAACAATACCCAAACTCTGGCTAAATTTATCTGAAAATATTTCTACAATCTAATAAACACTGAAATCTTGTCTCTTTCTATTCTATTTTGAACAAAAAAAAAACAATTTCTAGAGCTAATAACTTTTTTTTAATTGTAGTGTTATTAACGCAGTATTTGAAACGTAGTACGCATGTTCTTCTCTTGACTGTTTTGATGACTGGAGACTAAGAGGAGCTTCAGCTTCAGCTTCTACATATTTTTATACAGAAAACTACGATTATTATAGACTTCCTAAGCACACTATTATTTTATACCTAAATGTAGAATAAAATCGATTTTGCATGAATTCAAAATATAAAAGTCAAATATGTTAAACATTTGTGAAATATATTTGTATATATACGTATGTATACGCAAAGTGTGGACCTATGTAAATAATCCCCTCATTTCGAATTGAATTCGACAGAAGCTAAATTGTTCTTATATAACATTCTAACTAATTTAAAAAAAAAAAAAAAAACAGTCCCATTATACTAAAAATATCTTGTAGAAACTCGTAACTTTTATACAGACATTTGTATTGTAGCCCAACTCATTTCACTAACGACTCATTAATAACTCTCGTCGGCAGGATTAACCCGCCACATTACTTACATATTTTTTTCTTTTTTTGTACTATAAGAAATGTCAACAAGAAATCTTCTGAATGAATTGACGATTTGTAATAAGTTGTGAATAAAGCCAACTTGTGCATCATTTATTTTTGGCATCACAGAGATTGTAAAATTATTTACTATTTTTTTTTGTAATTTTATCTTGTATTTTTTTGCATTTTGATATATTTTGAAATGATGATGAACTGATGGTGATGTTTTTTTCTTTGTTTTTTTTTGTTGTTGTAAAATTACTGCCCTGTGATTATAAAATAACAATAATTGTTTTTGTTGTGGTTATTGTTGTTTTATTTATGGTTTGGTTTGGTTTGGTTTGTTCCCTTGAAAGAATATTATTATAAATGGTTATCGCCAAGTAACTAGTGTTAAAAATAGCCCTAAAGGTACAAAGTTATATTTAGCCATAGTGAGCAGTGCGAAAAGATTTGAGATATCTAGAGGGAATTATTTTTAGAATTTCCAAGATCTTTAACAAACGTGATGTGCTATAAGTTGGAGTAATCGCGTTTTGTTTAATTTTAATCACATAAAGTCTCTAGAATGGTTACCGGGCAGACATTTAGTGAAATTCATAAATTTCAATAAATACCGGGCAAATTTTCAAAATTTCCAGTCTTATTTGAAAGAAGCATAAATTGTAAAAGGTAATTTTCTATTTGCTACAGTTTATTAACCTTAGTTCTATTTTAAGAGAGGGTAATGATTTTACCCTCTAGTACAGAAGACGCACTTCTGATCCAAGACCCATTTACCCATCTACCCACTAAGCATTCACGTATTTCCAAGAAATGTGTTAAAATTAGGCTTGCTGACAAGCATGCAGGACAAATAACCATTAATAAGGTTAACCAATGGATAGAATAGATAAAAAAGGAAATAGATAGTGATGACAACAAACAAGTAACCGATAATAGGACCAAATCAACAAAAGAACAGAAAAGATTAGCCCGAAAATTGTTAAGAACCAACACCCAGTCGAAGGCTCACAGAACCACATGAAGACGATTCTTAAGTACATCCTTAGACACATTCAGATCAAAGTGCTTTGAAATGGGGTTAATTGTTGTACACATGCTCATACCTACCGTAATTAGTTCGAGTGAAGTTAATATGCAGAAGAGGGACACCCCTCAAGTAGCGAGAATTGGCCCTAAAGGACATCCTACCCCGGAACTCCGCAGAGTCGATATTAGCGTTCAAGAGGGGTCTGCGGCTATATCACTTAATTCAAATTTAAGGCAACTGCCAAGATCTATGCCCAGAATATCTCGTTATATTTAAGTGAAAGGTTATTAGAGATGGGTCGAATATCTTCCTAGTACTGCCACAATGCCATCAGGACCCGCTACTCGGAGGAAAGGTCTTTTCACGGAAGCCGACAGCAACCGGTGGAAGTGCTGCAATACTCATTTCAGTAAGGCGTTCAAGCGAATCTGGATTGGTGTGCAACGGTGCGACCATCTGTGGTTCACGCGAATCTTGAATATGATAAAGGCGCGACAGGATCAGCACTCGAAGCACCTTTTCCGTTGGAAGCTGTTTAACAAAGTAAAGTGATATGGAGAGGTTTTTTTTGTAAAGAACATAGGCTAGTAGGTAACTGTACTTCCATCCAACCGATAGGAAAAAAATCCAGGAACAGGAACAAGTACTATCAGTGGCCCTACTTCTTGGATAACTTAATAAATCCCAAGATACCCTCACACCTTCTTTCACCTGCTTCATGTAGTTCACATGGAAATAGTGATTTTGCTTGGAGTGACGAGAAATGTACCATCTTGCAGCCTTGAACACGTTTCAAGGTTGACAGTGTTGGCTGCTTGAGCAATCCACGATGCGCCCAAGCAAATATTTGGAGATCCTCCCCATGGGGAACGGCGAGAAACTGCATCGTCCCGTACAACTCGTCTATCTTCTAACTTTCGTAGATGCCACTGCAGCCGGACACTCATATGATTTGTATATGATAATAAATTATTGTATGTTCTCATGTCAAAATCTTACGGCCATATCTATGAATACATCCTTTCTGTTGTACCTTGTATGTGACTGGCTTCTTCAAATTTTTTTAAGGCATTGTCTAAGCTTAACCGGCAACCCTATAATGTACATAGCAAGAAAGAGGAAATTAAAGAATTTTAACCTGACAAATGTTTCAATTAAGCCACAATTTTTGGCGTGAAGTTTTTCCTACGTAACATTCCAGTGGTTGTCGAAAAAAATTGGGATGATGCGGGGTTTTGCCTATGCTCAGGGGACAATCCTATGTTGCACATAGTACAGCTTAGACGAATGGAAATTTTAGAGAACAGGAGATTAGCAAATTTTAACTTGGCAAATGTTGCAAGTAAGTCACGATTTCTAGCGTGAAATTTTTACTATCCACATCCTAGTGGCTTTGCAAGTACAATTCTCATCAGTAAAATTGCCCCAACCACTGATATCCAGATAAATCATAGCGACGCTGTGGTAAACTGTTTTTGGATATGTGGTACAAAAGTCTTTTCATTAGACACAAATCTTGGAAAGGTAGGATGTTCGCTGGTTGCATATTCAGAGGAAAGTAAAGCGTATCGGCTGTGCTCTACAGAAGGAAGTAATATCATCATAAGGATGTCACGTTTATTTATAAACTTTTTATTAAATGGTAGTATGAAGCAAGTAAAGATTTGCCTTTTACAAGAAGTTTTAACACAGTAATTTTTCATTATGGACATTAATTCCAACTCAAAACGAAAAAAATGTCTACATCTAAAGAAAACTTGTACCCATGGACATTTGGCATTTTTCTTTTTTAGTTCAAAGAGCAGCATGAGTTGACAAAAAAGGCTCGTGCTTCTTTTTTAGCTCAGGCACATCAGAGCTTCGAAGGTAAGAACCTCAAACTTTTGCCAGGTTATCACTTTCTTCAGCGTCATTGCCATCGAAAAATAAATTAACGGCTTCCTTAGAGATATTTTTTATACAAAATAAATCAAACGCGAACTCGAATCGAAATTAACTTTATTTTGACATTTCATGTGACAGCTAATCGGAGCCACGGTTTACAGACTACAAGGTTAGCCAGGTTTGCAATTTGACATGCATGACGTCACTCTGGCTACATTGTTTTGGTAGCATTCCAATTGAAAGCGAGCAAAAGAGACGTGATTTTTAATGAATTTTTTGTGTAATTTTTAATACAATACAATCCGCGTTTATTTTACATTAGATTTACATCACTCGTTGCAAAATTGCCACAATGGGAAAGCTGTGAGAACAAAATATCCAGAGTGACGTCAAAAAATGGCGATT
>QYTT01084544.1:109577-130437 GCA_006980735.1 Dasypogon diadema
TTATGGACATTAATTCCAACTCAAAACGAAAAAAATGTCTACATCTAAAGAAAACTTGTACCCATGGACATTTGGCATTTTTCTTTTTTAGTTCAAAGAGCAGCATGAGTTGACAAAAAAGGCTCGTGCTTCTTTTTTAGCTCAGGCACATCAGAGCTTCGAAGGTAAGAACCTCAAACTTTTGCCAGGTTATCACTTTCTTCAGCGTCATTGCCATCGAAAAATAAATTAAAGACTTCCTTAGAGAAATTTTTTATACAAAATAAATCAAACGCGAACTCGAATCGAAATTAACTTTATTTTGACATTTCATGTGACAGCTAATCGGAGCGCTCTAGGTACATTAAGGGCCGTCCTCGTCTTCATCTCATTATAACAATTTGTGACGTCAGACCGAGATAACTTGGAGCTTGGCTAGTTTGTATAACACTTCATCAATAAAACCTTTGAGATTACTTCATGCAAATTATGAATAGCTTTTATTAAAGAAAACATATAATCTTTCGTATTATTTTTTTATCTACAATAAGCCAATAGCTTTTACAATCAAAAACAAATGTTTCAAAGCAAAAATAATGTATAATTTCCATAAATTCCTCGCTAATAGGCACACTAGTAATAGTAATGAAACGACGAACGAAACGTCAAAAATCAAGCGAAGCAAACGAATTGGGACACCTTTGCTTCGTCTTGATCTCGACTTGACGTCAGACCGAGATCAAGATCAAGACGGAGACTTGGATTGGAATCGGCCCTAAAAGAGAACTTATTTCAAGATTACATGCATGTGCCGCTTATGCACTACAACTGATTCCACGGGCGTTCTGGGATTAGCAATTCTACTTGTTTTTGTTAATATAATTTCAAGAAAAACATTTAAGAAGTATTTAAATCAACACCACGGGGGAGAAAATATTTACCTGCATTAATAATTTTATGACAACGCATGAAAGTAGCTGGAAAGAATGTATTGAAGTATGCTGCGATGGAACAAACAGAATTGACGCCGCACCAGATATGAGAGTTTAATTATCGAATATCACGCCAAATTTTAAGAGGATCATGGAATCGAAAAAGCAGCAGCGCTGCTCTCATTCGATTTTTCTTTTAATTTATTTTTTTACCTATCTATATATTTTGGTTGTTATTACCACTAATATTTGTTTTTACAATGAATTGTTTTTTTTTATAAAGTTTTGTTTCATTGAATAAAGTCTGTAGTACCGAAAAACAAACTTATTTCATTTAATGTTTTAATAAATTTGGGGGAGTTGTTGTTCAAAAAATATAGAGGGTTCCGCCATTTTTGGAAGTTTTTCGGAAGATTCCACGAGCGAAATAGTTTGGAAATCCTTAGTATTAGACGCTGAACACACAACACACGTAGGGTACAATTTCAATATTTGATGTCGTTTCCACATTTTATTCGCCTTAATTAATATTTAGTGCTCATGAATGTGTGTCAGGTACTAATCATATTTGCAGTTCATTAGTAACTTGCGCTATAATCAAAAATGAGATTTAAACGACCTAGAATTAAGCAAATTTTGTAAGTGCTAAACCGTGCAGTCCGAAAGAAGAAGAAAAACTTAAGTGAAATTATTACTATTTGATTATTTCAACATATTTAATATAATATTGTTTTCTCAGTATCAATTCTGAATACTGAGAAATTCAATTTGCGAAATATAAGTTCAGCATCTCGCTCTAATTCATTTTTTTCGGTTAAATTCAGTTTGACAGTAACACAGCTGATTTTCTTAATTAATAATACGGCTGTGTGTCACCAGTTACCTAATCACTAATTAGCGCCTAGTCATCATTAAGCTAATTAATAGTTAGCAACGCTGTGTGTCTAGTCTAGACCATTAGAACTGACATATTACACTATGTACAATGTGTAAAAAGGACCAACTGCGAAGACTAACATCATAAGAGAAATGGACGACAATAGTTGTGTTACGTCTTGAAAAATTTCATTTTTTATAGTTAAAAGGAGGATGATGTTATGCATTTCCAAGGAATTTATATTTAAAAATAAATAGTTAATTTTGCAGAAAATTGTGCAATGTCCTCCATATGTTGAAGTTGATGGGTATAGATCGGTAAAAATAATTTACGAGCACATTTCGTGCAGCGGAAATCTCAAATAATAATTTCACATATCTTCAGCAATTTGCTAAAGATTTAGATAAAGACCACCAGATGTTTCTAGTTCAAAATAAATTTTATTACCAGTAGTTATCCGAAAATCGTTCACAAATTAATTTACTTTTAGGTCTGTGACATTTTAGTGGTCAACCGAAACTATTCTGGCGAAGCTAAAGACTCAATCTCCTTGAGGCGAGGTGATCTCGTTGAAGTCCTTGACACAGGAACGAGCAGTTTTAATAATGTAGCGAAGTAAGTACCCCAGTATAATCCCACGTAGACACATTTAATGGTAATTGATTTCAACAGACGTCCCAAATTGGATCCAGATCTAGACGTGGGAGAAAGAGCAGATCTTTTAGATAATTCAGCCGCAAAACACAAATTAGCCATAAAGCCAAAGAAAACGTACTCAAGTAGCCAAAGGAGGAGCGCTAGTCCTCAACCCCCGCTAGAGATTAAGCCAGATGACAGGTAAGCACACTCCTTTCATTTTCTTTAAGACGGACCAAAGATTACGTTTAAAATAGAAAATCTATTATTATTATTATTGTTCCAGTTAGTCATTGAAGTGTTATTTTTAGATTCGCGTGTTTAGTAATTCATGTAATGCGGGGGCGTTCTTGTTTTTGCAGTCCTTTGTTTACACGGTCTGTCAAATTTTAATTTGTAATAAATTTTTTCTTTAGTGGCCGCGGCAATCTTTTTCATTTTATGACACATTTCGTCCTGTCAATCAAAAATATTTCTTTTTATAAACTCGAAACATCTTAAATTGTATCAGACAAACGTTCAAAATACTTTTGCAAAAGTCAACGAAGTTAAATGTGATGATGATGATGTGATGATGTCCGAGGCAAATATTTTAAAGCCGGGATTTAGTTTATTTTTAGGATAGAAATAGAATTATTCCAGTTTATGTTCTGCCGCGCATGACATAATATGGTGCTATTTATAATTTATTTCATTTACACTATGATGAACTTTGGATTACGACTGCTTTGGGTTCACATTAACTAAACGGAGTAAATCGGAAACATGAAATGTTTTTGTTTGATATTCGCCATGAGAAAGAAAGAATAATAATTAAGTTGGAATGTAAGTAGTTATTGATACTATAATAATAACGAGTTAAATAAAGTCCGCGAATTAATAACAATAAAACTAGTTCATTTGAAATTTAAACAAAAGATATTGTCAGTCTGAAAGTCAACATCCGCCCGGAAAGTGAAAATTCTAACAAGAGTTCCCATATGTAATTTGACGACAGTTAAAGTAATAATTGCAATGAGAAATTAGAGAAGCGTTAAAATGGACAAAAAAATTTAATGTATAATTCCGAAAGACCAGCCCCAAAATTTTTCGAGGAAAATGTAATTTTTGCAAATTTATTGAAGAAAAAATGTCCATTCAAAATTTACATCTACATGTACGAGGTTGATATCTAAATATAATAGGTAAATGGTTACCTGCAAAATAAGATTAATTCGGTTTCCATATGCTCAACGGTTCCGAAGTTATGATTTAATATTTACTTGTAGGTGGGTACCAACCCGGACACAATTTCTTTAAGACGCCATATCTCAGTGGGTATGGCAGACGTACCGCCCCCCCTCCCCCCCTCCCATACAAACTTTTTTCCTATAATGAGCCAAGTAATTATCCCTTAAAGGATTAGCATTTGAAACCGGGACACTTTGTATATGCGTTGAAATATTTAGAAGAATGCTCACATTTCGAAATGTTACTATCAGATTTCAAAATTTTGCCTAGATTTAGGCTTTGCGTAAGTTGGTTTTACGTTGTTGATATATCATCATTTACGCAAGCTATACAATCGTCCACAAGTCCAACCCTACTACTAAGATACACCTGCACATCATCAGCGTATAGATGAATCTTAACATCCTCAATAACTTTGGGCAAGTCATTTAAATAAACAGAAAAGCAGACGGCCTAGCACAGACCCTTGGGGCACAGGTAGGATATCGGAGTAACAGTTCTTTATTCCTACAAACTGCGAACGGTCAGATAAGAAGCTACTAATAAGAGACAGCGCTGTTGGGTCAAAATGAAAATTACTAACTGAGTCGAAGGCCTTTGAAAAGTCAAGAAGAACCAAAACACTGAACCTGTTGTCATTCAAAGCTCTTCTGATATCCGTCGTAACCTTTAACAGAGCAGTTTCACAACTTTGAGAAGCCCTAAAACCAAATTGTCAGCAAGTCAACAGGTTATGTTCATCTAAGTAGTCCACAATCTGGCGATACATTTATTTTTCAAGCATTTTAGAAAGGAAGTATTCGGTCGAAAATTCGAGACAAATATAGGAGCAGTCTTTTTTGGAATTGGAAGGATCAACGTCGTCTTCCGCGCTAGCAGAAGATTCGAGGTCATTAGACTGTTGTGTTGATTAACTGAAGAATGTAAGGTGCAATAATGAGAAACAATGTTATCTTAATCCCAAAATCTCGAAAGCATAATATTGAAAACATGTCTTTGTGTGGTTTTCTACATTGTCTTGTACGATCAGTTTTGAACGCCTTTGTCGGTATGAATCGGATCAACAGGATAATCTTTTCTATCACTTTGTACGACAGGCAGGATCTACTTTCAGCGTATTCACCTCACTTTCGATAGGATAACCCCAACGTACCATGTACCGAATACTACGGTATAGCTTCTGTAAGCTTATCGTGAGCTTATTCTCTACCTCATCCACAGGACATTTACACTACGTTATGTTTAAGTAGTGTAGAAAAATTGTTGCATGACAATCAAAACGCTGTAACTTTCTCTCCTTCTTTCAAATTGCAGGTGGTTAGTGCGGTTATTTGATGGAAGTGATAATCCAAAGGAGGGATGGGTTCCAGTTTCTATTCTTGACGTTCAACAGATTGGAGCAGCAGTTTATGGAGAAAAAGCTGATGATGCTGCCTACAGAAGAGAGTATGTCACTTTTTAACTAAGGAATATTATTAGAATTCTATATGTTCCTTACTAGGGCGGTTATTCGAGAGCTCGTCGAAACAGAAGAAGAATTTGGAAAGGATTTACAAGCAGTTGTTGACCGATATATCAAAACTATTGATAAACCAACTGTGCCGCGAATTGTAAGAGATAACAAGGATATAATATTTGGTAACTTTGAGCAAATTGCGGAGTTTCACAATACGTGAGTACAGAAATATAATGATGTTCTAATTTAGATAGCTAACTAGTAAAACTTTTCTTGTTATAGTGTTCTAATTGAAGGTGTCAAGTATTATGCAAATCAACCAAATATGATCGGGAAAACATTTCTCAGATTAGAAAGAGATTTTGATAAACACGTGGCATATTGTAGAGATGAACCAAATGCTCAGGAATTTCTTGCAAGTAATGACGAAGCCAGGGAGTATTTTGAGGTAAGTTACTATAAATAGACAAATCATAGACATGTAAGAATGTTTAATTTTTGAGGTTTAACAATAAATTAGAACTCTTTCTGTCATAGGTTTTAATAAAATATCCAACATATTGAAAATCTCTACGTTTATAACAGAATTCATTAACTTTACTCTAAAAGTAGAAATAGTTAGTGATCCCTCACTGAATTGTAAGCCATTTTCTATAACGACAAAATTATTTATCAGTAAACAAAAAAACTTGCAAATCTATGCTTACACTATATATAGAGTCTGTAACAAAATTTTTTTGCGTATTCTGAAATCTAAAAGATATAACGAAAATACCAACTGTACTTCGGATAATGCCTATGTATCAAACGCTCCATGCTTGGCTCTCATCAACGTCTACTAATCTTTCTGTTGATAAATTATTGAGATGCAGTAAGAAGTGCGATCTCTGTCAGCAGCTCTAGTAAAAGCGAAAAAACCGGCCAAGTGTGAGTCGGATTCGCGCACGAAGGGTTCCGTACCATTATCTATAAAAACGGCAAAAAATCACGTTTGTTGTATGGGAGCCCCCTTAAATATTTATTTTATTCTGCTTTTTAGTATTTGTTGTTATAGCGGCAATAGAAATACATCATCTGTGAAAATTTCAACTGTCTAACTATCACGGTTTATGAGATACAGCCTGGTGACAGACGGCCGGACGGACGGACAGCGGAGTCTTAGTAATTAATAAGGTCCCGTTTTTTACCCTTTGGGTACGGAATCCTAAAAACGAATCAGGTTCTGCAACTCCAGTCATTGTGTCTTCACAAATGACACACTCTCACTTTAACAAACACTTTGACAAACACATAGGTATTACTTTTTATACATGGATACTAGATTTTCACTACAAATTCACCTTCTTGCAAATCCGCATTCAATCAAATTCATCCATTTGCAAATAAACTTCACTCCTCTGCAAATCAATTATAATTATTTTTATTATTCATGAAATTATAACATAAATTGCAGCCTGTAACCACTACAGAGCTATAGTACATTATAAACTTCGAGATTTCTTAGATTAATATACATTCGAAAAATCTCACAGATGCATTTATAACTTCAAATTCTGATCTCTATATTAAATATACTCATTCTTGATATTACATGCTATAGTTACTTCTACAAACTGTTACAATTATTACATGAATATGTATGAAATTACCAGCATCTGCTTCAGCAGAAACATTATAGGTTGCCTTACATACGCCAGCATTATGTATTAAGTAGTAGTAGTGAGTTCCATACATTAGATATTGGTATTTATGTACTAATAAATAAATATTTGATGTACATCTTTGCGTTAAATAAAATTTGCAAACGGATGAATTTGATATGCATAAATGTGAATTTGGAATGCAAAATCTGTATAAACAGCTTATTTGTCCACATTATAGATATTTTTGAGCGTTACAAAAGACTACTTCTTTTGATCTGGATATGGTCCCTAGAGATCACTTTTGCCGTGCAGATATTAAAAGAAGCAACTTAATTTTGATGATTTCGAGAAAATTGACTTTATTGATATTTTGTGCTAGAGTTAACACGTTTTGACTCTAGGATTGCAAAAAGGTGGAGACAAATTAAAAGAAGTTGATTGCAGAGAAACAAAGATCGTAAAAGTCTGCGCAAGAATTTGGAAAACAACTAAAAGAATTTTGTGCCGCTTTCAGTTCTAGTGAAGAACTTTTCCATTCGGAAAAGAATTTGACCTTCAAATATTCTCAAATTTGGCTCATCTGAGAATAGAGAGGACGGTTTTTTATTGGATTTAAGGCTTGATCTTTTAGTTTAATATCTGCTACCGACAGACAAACAGACAGTTACAAAACAATTTATTTCTCTTTCCAATTAATGGCTATATAATTTATTTCTTTGGAACGGGACACGCGACACGAAACGTGTTAAACAAATTCAAACGTATGTAGTTTAATCACATACAGTATGATTGCACCATACTTGCTGGCTGGAGTATCCTTCCATTTTGACGATTACTCGGTGTCCATTAGAAAACACTTATGAAAGCACCTACAAAAACAATGAAACAAGAATCAGAAAATATAATATAATACTTTACAGAACGAATAACATTCTACCAGCTCAATTAATCCTACTCAAATTGAACCGAAAATCATGAGAAGACTATGTAATATGACTTAGTGTCTGTGTAAGATACAGCTTAAAGTGCTTTGCTTGAATTTGCTTAGGTGGAATCACATAACATAGTTACTTCAGATGCCTCCTTGTTTGCTGTTCTTATTTTACCCAAAATACTTGTTTTCTAACCCGATTTCATTGTGCACTTCAACTGAAGCATTAAATTTAAATTTGTTCTTAGTAGTAAATTTTGGATAAGCTGACATTTTAAGTGGCGCTCACAATTGCTTTAATGAGAAATTCATTTATAATAAATTTTCTAAATTTCAAAAGAATGTTAACGAGTCTGGCAAAGCGAGTCTCACAAAATTTTTAGCGCACAATAAATTTATTTGCAAATTCAGAAATTAATTGCGGTCACAGATTCTAGTACTACTTTATAGCCTCGTTCATGGCGACAACATTTAATATATAAATTATATTTGCCAAACTTGTATTATTGTATTATCTCAGTACAGAATATTTCACAGGAGTTTAGCTATAATTTTAAGTTGTAAACAAAATCGAGGAATGTTTATGCGAAAATTTTCTAAACACAAAAATTCTTCAACAGAAATACTTGCAATTCAGAAAGATTTTGGGTGCTTCTGAAAACTTTTATAGACCAACTAAACTCAGAGCACTGATCACTCATGGGTAATTATGCGCAATGTTGTCATATACCCAACACCGATCGAGTGCACAACATAATGACTAATTTTATGCTACAACTAATTTACTGAAAGAGATTGGTTATTACGATTCACAATGATAATTTGCACTGTGTATTTAGGTTGTAGGAATTACTATTTTGGATTTTCAATTTCAATGATAGTAAATTTTTCAAACATTTATTTTGATGATCCTAAATTATTAAGACGAAAAAAGCCATCGTCTGAGACTGGGACTGGACTGGACTGGACTGGACTTTACTTTAGTAAAACTATGATTTGAAATTGAAACCCCAAACTTCCAATTTGAGTAAATGATGTACTTTGATTTCTTGTTGAAAACCGATATTAGAAAATTATTTCTTATAAAATAGAATAAAAAAATTCTAGTAAAAAGATGGCACAAGCCGGTGTGATTATATGTACTTCCATAGCAGTCAGTTTAACCCACATTATGCTGTCATACACTTGCTTAAAATCCACGGAAAAAAAGATAATCTAAGATTTTCCATTCCATCATTCTTACATAATCTGGAGTATAATGCAAACATCTGATCGACGAAATTGCAGACTCATCTGTCCGTAAAATACCATAAGATATTGCTACTGGTACATGTCCAATTTTATAGTGCAATATAACGATCCTTTTTACATAGGCTCTTTCGCACTTCCCCTTAAAATAAAGACCGATGTTTATTTTGCATAGTTTTTTATTTTCCATATTATTAAACATTTTTATTCGAATAATTTCTTCCTTACGCAAAAAGAAGTAAGTGATGGTTAGTTTTGTTTTTTAGTTGACCCTATTTTCTGCAGCAAAGATGAAACTATTCTAATAATTTTTTAAATAAATAACAAAAATAAGCTATAATATTTTTAAAAGCAAAAACCAGAAATAACATTTTTTTAAGTAAAATGTTGACTTTTTCAGTTAAAAAGTACAAATCCTAAGTCAAGCGAAATAATTTTTCAAATTAAATCCGTCAAAATCCAATTCAAAGGAAACATTTCCCACTCAAAGCAAACATTTTTCAATACAAAGGAACAATTTCCAAATAACGCAATTTTTTTTTCAAAATAATTTAATTTCTTTATTTTTACAAATCGTAAGCATGGAAGAATGAACTTTAGATGCAGTGTCTTTGCTTTCAAGTAATGGCAGAGTTTCATGACGTCATTTCCAATATTATATGAAGAAATATATTTTTTTTTCTAATTTTTGTTTGTATTTTCTTTATTCCGAATGAAATTTCTTTTAATTTCCTTTTGAATGCATTTACATTATGATATAAGAAAATACTAATTTTTTGTTTGTTTTATTCAAAAACAATTGCTTGTGACTTATAAAAAATTGAAAATTTGTTTTGGAAAATGTTCCTCTAGAATAAAAAATTGTTCTTTTTGATTAAAAAATGTTCAATTTGCATTGAGAATTAATGCGGTTTCCAGAATTTTTCGGTTTATGGTTTATACGGGATATGAGCTATTTATCCGGAAATCACCTCAAGACGAAAATTGATGTATTTGATTTGGAAAATATTTCGTTTGACTTGAAACCTGTTTTTTTTTTAATTTTTATTTTTTGACTGAGCTGAAAAAGATAATAATTGTCATAATAAAGCACAAATATGATTTTAATATTTTTGCAAATTTGATGAATTTTTTACCTAATCAAAAGATTTATTTTTTCCAATGCCGTTATTTCTATAAAATCTCTTGGTTCAAAACTTGTTTAATGCAATGTACAGGAGAAATAAAAGATAAGATAGGGGAGAGGGGGATGTCGGATATGCGTTTTAAAGACTGGGTTAGGGTTCGCCAAAAATATTCGGAAGTTATGCCTAAGTGGTGCATCTATAGATTCTTTCCGACTTAAAAGCCTTGAAATGCTATTATTGACATATTTGCTAAAATTCTGTACCATTCTTTCAAAAATACTATATCCGTCCTTATTTCTAAACTTTTAAATTACTATATACTTCTTTTCCAGATTGCTATATGAAAAATTAGATAGATCTTTTAAAAAGGAATGGAAAATAAATATGATAATTTTAGATATTGTGCATATGAAAACCAGAGACCCTTCTTTTTCGTAAGGGAAGCATACCTTTAATTTAGTGAAGGCAACGGGAAAATATGAGAATAGATCTCCTTGTAATATAGAGAATGCACTTAATAAGGAGCCCTACACATTCATCCAAGGTATCTGCATGAATATTAAAAACCTTCTTGGTTGTTATCACAATCGTCCCCTTCTTTGGAATTTGAAATTTATATGAAATTAAAATTGAAAATAATTTCTTATCAATTACGCGAAGTTAAATTAACTGAAGTACGTCCTGCAACACAAAAATTTCACGTCTAAACCACGGAGAGGATTTTATGTAAACATACTTCAATCGTATTGGTACAAATCAATCAAATCAAATTAACCATACGAATATATCAGATTGAAATAATTTTGTTTCGACACCTGAGTGGATATTAATTAAAATCTTTGCAGCTGCATCCATTAAAATGTTATTTCGTTTTGTTTTCTTATTTATAAAGCTAGTATAAACCGAACAATAAATAAAATCTCTCTTATTAATACGTCGTTGCGCCATCTGTTGCTATTTTAAATAATTTATGAAAAAAATCTAGCAGGCAATAGATCGCAGCAGCAGATCGACATCAATGTGATAATTGGCAAAAGTCCAAATCAGACAAATTCATATTATCGGCACGATCTGCTAAATTTAGCAGGCCGAAAAGCATTGGCGCCGTGATGAAACAATTGATTGACCAGGTAATTTTCACCTTAAATTTATGAATTATTGAGAATAAAAGCCGACAAGTCACGAACAAATTTACACATGATTTAGATAATAGTAAAAGTGTTATAAGTCAATGAGATGATCGTTTTTATATGCCGCAATTTCGCAAGACAACAGATTAGCTCACTTGGCATAAACGAAACCATTAGCTTGTGTTAGTTGTGGATGTAGGAGGCAAATAACTTTAAAATTATCTACAGAAACTGGATTATTGCCACCGTGGCAATTTAAATGGGATCAGATATTTTTTCAGCAGATCCAAAAAAAAAATTATCTATATAGTTTATGAACCCGTCTGTACTTCTTGCACGTGCCCTCTTGGGTACTTAACAATCCAAAGTAATAATCGTCCATCAATAGCCAGTCACTAATTTTTTGAAAAAAAAGGAATTTCAATCTTTTTTTTTTGTTACATTAAAATACATATCTTCAGTCTTTGCAAAGAAATTTAATTTTAGATCTTGAGCGTCGAATCTGTCTTATTTCGAAATGTATGTATTTAGTCGCTGTTGACTTCTCTTGGTGAAAAGGCCGTGCGAAAAATCTCGAAAAGCGAATTTAATACAAAAAAAAATAAAGAAAAAATATTTTTTATATCAATTGCGTTTTCATTAAGTTTTCAGTTTAGAAATTGGCGTGTTTTTAATTAATTATATTTCATACCTGTTGTAATCACAGTGCCCAGAATAGTTACTTTGTTTTGTGTGAAATTAGTGCACTTCCTCTCCTCTGGAATAATTACAGCTGAACACATCTGGATACATAACTAATTGGGATTATTTTCGTCGTAGGCGTGATATATCAAAGAGGTACGTTAGTGTTTACCATCCGGACAAAATTTTGAAGTGCAATCAGTTTTATATAGAACGTATCAAATTTCCCACTGCGGCAGAAGAAATTTTTTCGCAAATCGAAAATTGGTGACTGTGATGTAAGCACAAATACATGACCACATGTGAGCGGCAATTGTGCAGATGTGATTCCAGAATTATTTTATTTTTAATATTGAAATAGTTGCTGACAGCTATGAAGAAAAGGAAATAATATTTCTTGGAGATTTCACAAACATCCCAAAATAATTTTGAAGGCTTTTCTTTCATTGGGTAGTGGACGCAAGTGAAAAGCTTTTTATGTGTGATAATCTAGGCGATTGTTTTTATTAGTACAAATTGCCCCAAATTTCTGCGTGCTTGATACCTGCCTTCGTCATATTGTGATGCAGCGGAATATACACTTGTATATATTCCGTGAAGAATGCCAAAAATTGTTGAACTTGTACTAGTTCAACCCAAAAAATAGTATCTGCGAAGTAGCTATTCTTAATACGAAATAATAAAATAATAAAACTAATCAACCTACTTAAATTAATTTTCAATCATATTTAGGCACTGAGTCAGAGTAAGAAAACAATTTCAAGAATTAATGCGGAGGACCGCGAATGAGTACATCTTTAAAAAATAAACTGAATTGTTATTTTTGAATTTCTCCGGTCGTTGAGCACAACAACTTTATTGCGTGTTGAAATTTAAAAACTGTCATAAAAAAACATCGCTTTTTTGTAAAGTTAGACGCAATCATTAAATTTCATAATACTAAATGCAAGAAATTCAATTCAGTATAAATTCAACACACACAGAATTCGCAAATAGGGCAAAAATACGATGAAAAAAAAGCTTTTTCCGAAAATCTTTATACTTATTAAATGACCTTGACCCAAATATTTTTAAAACCAATTAATTCTATTTGTTTCATCTAAAATTAAAAAAATGGCATCATTTTAATTTTCAATAGCCCTGCTGTGCAATTTATGACAGCTAAATACGAAATAGTGTTCCTGAACGATATTTCAAAACTAATAAAGAAGACTTGTATGATTTTCACTGGATGCTATCCGATCAGTATGGAAAGTTTAGATAAATTATAATTGCATTATGCAATTTAATTTAAAAATTTATTAGGACTACTAGCCATCTAGATAACATAGAAATGTATACTATCTCTAGTGTGAACTTTGTTCAAATCCATAAAAAAACACATGTTTTTGAAAGTGTTTAAATGACAAAAATGATACTCCTACAAGCTTTGGAAAGTAGCAATTTTTATATCTATTCTGAGGAATAGAAATAGTACCTCTGTAAAAACCCTTTATTCAACCAAATTCTACTATTTTTAGCGAAACATGGAAGACCTTTGTACATTTTCCAGGTAAATTGTAAAACTCTTTTATGTGGCGGTATAGGTATAGAACTGAACGTTTAATAATCTTAACATATTGTTTCACTAAAGTTTTTGATTCTCAATTAACAACAATCAATTTTTAATCGAAAAATTTGCATATATGATATTTGTGACTTGAATTCTTCAGTTTTGGCACTAAGTTCGACAGTAACCTAGAATGCAAAACATAATTTTCCCATCCTCCATATACAGAGATTTCAGATGGACTGTATATACGTCTTCTCTGATATTTTGCATATACTTCACCAGTAAGCGTAGCGCAATTACCAAACCTATAACCGTCCGTTAACCATAAATTCATAAACCTTTTTGTAAATTAATATCAGTACCAAGTGCTGATTCTAGCCCCACAAAAGTATCTATGCATCTCCTCCGAGCTAAAGGACTTTGAAATATTGCCATTTTAAAATCTGAAATTTAATATATATCAAAGTGACAGAGGTGCACCAGTGCCATGGTCAGCCCGATCACCGAACTCTAAACACCTGCGGTCACAAACGTTTGCTTTGTATTTGGTGGGATATAAGAACTTGTTGAAATCGAAGAAAACAACCAAACGTTATTAACAACAATTGCAAAGATTCAATGATAATTTGATGTAAAAACGACTACCTATTGCATTAAATCGCCGAAATGTGTTTCTTTTCCACGATAATACTCGGTCTCATGTTACTTTAACTCTGAATCAAGCTCTAATAGATCTCGAATGGAAAATTCTCCCGCAACCAGCCTATTTCTCAGATCTACCTCCATCTGATTATCATCTGTTTCGATAGATGTAATACGTTCTGGAAGGTATATACTTCGCTAATTGCTGAAAGGTCAAAAAATGGGTATGTAGATCGATTACTTCAAATGGCAGAGCCTTTTATCGCAGTGGCATTCAGCTTTTTCCAAAAAAGTGGAAAAATCACAGCTTTTGGAGACAAATACTTGATTGAAAATTGAATACACAAAAAACAGCTGGTTTCAAAACAATCCGCTAATACATTCATTTGGGCACATTGCGTACATGTTGTTACTTCTAAGATATTTTAAATTCTTAGGCAATAGTAGAAAACATGTCGGTATCTTTCTTAGAGAATTAAAAGATATCTATGTATATGATTCATATAATTCAACGAAACATTTCCATTTCGTCTAGTCATGGACATTCACTAAAGCTTTCAAAACTCTTCCCTTTTGGCACTTAATGGAACTCAGATTTAAAAAATCGAAATTAAACAATTTTTTCCATTGTAAAGTAAAGTTTTAAAAACAGAAATAGATAGCAAACTATTGAATCGAATCATTTCCGGATTTATTTTTTAAACCGGCACTTTGTTTTGTTTTAAATAAAACTTAATCAAGAGAAAAAAATTTCTCAATTTTGATTTTTGAAATCTGACTTCCATGAATTGCTATTTTTCCATTTTTTTCAAAATTAGATATGCACACAATATTCATATTTGCATTAATCGTGAATTTGAGGTTTTTAGCTAAATTGTCGTGAAAAAACTTATATTCATACGTGATTATTGCTGTAGTTTATAAGCACTATAAATAAAAATAAGTAATCATCCTTATCTTCAAATATCATAGCTCCCCAAAAAATCAATTTGTGACTTACTTCATCATTTGTTCCAATTACAAGTATAGTTCAATTTATTTCAGTCCATTTTTATCAAAATTATAATATTTATATTGCAATAAATGATTCATATTAAAATCAGCAGCAGCAGCTAAAATGATGCTTTTAAATAGAAGTTTTACCTTGAAAAAGCTACCAGCAGCATGCAAATTTTTATTTTGTATTCCATAACGCAAACAAATTCTATATAAAGATGTATTTATCTAGGAAATCCTTGAAGTGCTGTACATAAAAAAGTAAACTAAACTTTACGCGGAATCCAGTCAATTGAAACCTGCAAGAAAGAAGGAGAAGAAATAAATTCTCTAAGACCAGAGAAAGAGATCATTATTAATCTCTGTTTAATTTACACAAAATAATTAATTGCTTTTTCATGTGTTTATGACCTCATTTTCCTGACTATTAACTAAACTAAATATAAAAATTCGAATACCATGCACCGAGAAAAGTGTGCTAAAAGTGAAAACAATCTAGATTGATTCTAGATACTCCGTCAAAAATATTATGATCAGCCTTTTGTAATAAAAAACCAGAACGAATTATTTTGGCAAATCGCAGCCATCGTCTTTCTTTCTGGTGAAATTAAATTTTAAATGTCGACATTTATTCTGCAGTTCCACTTACACAAAGCCAGGAAGTGGTACAATAACTTATGAGTACAATCTACGACAGCACGACATAATTAACATAAGATATGGTGAAGGTAAAAATGCCATTTGGCCGATGATGTCACTCCAGAAAAGTTGTATGGAGATTTTAAGTAATTGATGAGTAGTTAAACATATTATTCATTTACTTCTTTACAGTAATATTCCCCTGAACATACCTCAGTACATTTCATATTTGTCTAATTTCACAATTTTTCGTCAAATATAACCAAAAATTTCTTAAATTGCATTGAATTCTTTGCCACAGTGACAATTTTATTTCTTTGTGTGAAAATATAGCAGAACCTGTACTTGGGCTTACCATACCTTGTGTTCTCTATACTGTGTTGTGTTTTTTTGGAGGGGAGATCCATGTAGTACGGACTTCCAGCTTCGGGTTGTGTTGGACTCCCAGACAAACCCGATTGGGCTTCCGACTAAAAGCTCTTTCTGCGGACCCTAAGGATACCAGCCCGGAGCCGTTTTCCACATTACATCGGGCTAGGCCTCTTGATTATCTGCCCACTGGATTCTTTGTGCAGAGTGTATCCTCCACGAACCTGGCCACTCCACTAGCTCTCAGTTACTCTCGCTCTCTAGCATAAGCCCCACGTTGCTGTCTGGTGATATGATAACCCACCCAGTACCGATTCCACAGCTGCCCGCCCCCGTCTACCGGCCGCAGACAAATAGTGTTCTCTCGGCGTTATCCCCACCATCCCCGCAATGGTGAGTCAGCCCTGCCAACCTTATGGAGGTAGTGTCAGAAGCACCCGTTTCCGCTTAGCAACTGCTTGAGATAGTAATTCAGTATAACGTGATTAAACTGTTAGGGTCGGTCACAGTCATAAAAATTCTCTTTTGGTCGAAGGGCCTACGAACCGGACGAACTTAAATTCAAAAAAAGAAACTTGTGCAGAAAGTACAAAAGTTCCATAAGGCTTACTTAATGGACGATGAACTTGATGGAGGTGAGAACTGTGATTTTTGCGAACGAAGGAAATTTTAATATATGTGAGGCTATATGAACATTGAGAAATTACGTGTCCCCAGAAGTGTCGTACAGATTCAGATTAACATTTGTATATCGTTATTGGCTCCTTGGTTTCTTCGAAATCGAATAATTCCTAAAATATGTTTTTAATTTCCCTGGAAATTCCAATAAAGCTATTAAATTCATATTATTATTACACAGACTTGTTCCTCTGTGGCCCCTGAGGCCCGTGATACAAAAGTAAAGTCTACAATTCTTCAAATTTATTCTGATTTGGGAGCATAATTCAACAAGTCAGGTTAGCATTGTCTTTTTGTATTATGTTCAAAAGACGACACCAGTTCTCAAGAATAAGAAAAAACCTAAAAACAATGCCAATAAACATTATTCTTTTCTGGGGCGGGTACTTTGTCAGCAAAATATCCATTTAATGTCAGGAAAATAACAAAATTAATTTGAAAATTCTACCAAATATCTGACAAGTGAAAAGTTTAATCTCACAAACAATAAATCTTTTGAGAGCGGACTTTTACTTCTTTGTCAGCACACCAATTTGCTGCAGTTATAAAACGTGCCATCATATTTTTTGATGTACATATTCCCAAACTAGCGAGATATTTCTCTTTAATGTGTGAACACATATAGGTATTTCGCATATACTTAAAAGTAAACCTATTTTTAGTATTATGTGAAACATTTTTGTCAAAACCATCAATTAAATCATAATTAGTTTCGTTCAAACTGAAGATATCGCAGTCTACTTAAAATGAATTTAATTGTCATAGGGACGCGAAAATAACAAAACTCCAAAAGTATTATGTAAATAGTCAGTAATTTTATTGTATAGCACGTACGCATTATTTGAAATAGTCTGTAATGGTTCGGTCAATAAACCTTTTTTTTCAAACAACAAAACTCCTGAAACTAACTGGCGGTTGCGTATCTCGTCTCAAAAAAAAACAAGAATCATAATCGTGCTATATACTGGCCTATCATGTGTTTGTCAACTCTGCATAAATTCATTATGGCAGTCATCATCAGAGATCGGATATACTACATTTCAAAGAAGCAAAAGGGTTGTCGTAAGGATCACTGGTTTGCAACAGTTGACGCCATGCCGGTTGCCGAGCGGGCTGAGGCACACGGGCCAGTAGTTGAGACAATTCTACTGACAAGAATTGTACTTGTGAAGCCACTGGGATGTTGCACAGATAATAATTTCATGCCAAAAATTGTAGTTCACTTGCAACATTTGTCAGGTTAAAATTTCCCAATCTCCTGTCCCCTAATTTTCCTTCTGCCTAAGCTGTTCTGTGTGCATCATAGGGTTGTCCCCTAAGCTTAGGCAATAAAAAAATAATGCGGTACCCCTAGAATAGGAGGGTACAAAGAAGCGTAATTTATTTACCTACTGCATTAGTTAGTTAGAACCGTCAAAACAAAAGTTTCCGAAAATTAGTTTACTCGAATGTTCGATTCCAATAAATATTGAAAAATTATTCTGTTTAAGATTGGAATATAAGGCTTAATTGCCTCTACGACAATCTTAAATCTGCGATTTTGAGAACGTTTCCAATGACAAGGACGTATATCCAAAAAGTTCCAGAGATTTCATATATCTCATGATTCATCCATTGCCTACACCCACTTCATTCCATTTATGCCGTGTACCACTGGTGGCTCACACGAGAATTTCGCATGATAAACCCCACATAACAGGAGGAAGCTCTCTTATTAACGTGTTAAACATTTAAAACACATTCTTTTTTTGTTTTCTAAGATCCATGCTTTCGAACCATATTTTGCAATGTTACAACACTTTAAGTTTGCTTTTATAATCAATATCTTCTAATCCATTCATATATGAAAAATAAATGCACAATAATGGACCGATTTTCAGATATAGAAGAACTTAAAACATAATTATTATATCCCAGGACAAATAACATGTTTATTTTAAATATTTCTATTGCTTCTAGAAAAATAATTCTTGTTGAGAAATTAGTTATCTGTTAAAGTTCAACGAATGACAAGCAGAAGGTGATCATAAATTCGCATGAGAACGTTTTTTGAATATCCCAAAATTTATTATACCTTAAAAACCTAATCTGAACGAAATAATATTTGAACTAATTCATATAATTCATTTTTTTCTAGGAGTTATCTAATAAACTTGGTGACGACAAGAATCTCACAGAACACTTACAGTTGCCAATACAGCGAATCAACGACTACCAACTTCTTCTCAAGGTCAGTAGAAATATTTTCGTTCTATTTTTAAAATGCCATTAAAAATTTTGGGGATAAAAATAGATAAATGGCGGTACAGCAGCGAAGCAGACGGTTCAGTACGTACAGCAAGTTACTAAGTTTCTATTTATTAGGGCGTTTTAATATAAAATTATGAATAATTTGAAGATGACTTGGCTGTTTTGATTGAGACTGTTTTTGAGTATTAGAGAAATGTATATTTTTAAAACTGTGGGTGGCAGTGCAAATCCTGCTACTTTTCTTCCCTTCTCTTTTCTTCGTATGGACTCACCTACATAATTTATTATCTACCGAATTTTAATGCATTGAATAGACGTGGTCATTCGGGTTCGGATCCTTTCACTTTCGAATCGTAAAGCAGTCAAGAAGATCCATTGATGGGAAGATTGTTAATCCGGATATTAGTCAGTGATAATAATAAACAGTGGCACATTAGCGATCAAAGCCGCAAATGCAAAATTCATTTCTTTTTTTGACAAATGTTGTAACCTGATGTTTACTGATGTCAACAGAAAATCACTAACCATTTGTAATGACGCCGTCGGATTCAAATCCATTATCTACTGAATTGAAAGTGAACGGAGATGTTAATCAATAATAAAGAAAATAAACACGCTGCTTAAAAAATAATTTTGTTATCTTTATTTACTTTATTCTTTTATCTTTATATTCGACCTAAGAGTATTTTCATAAGGAAATTTCAACTAAAACAAATAGAAGTTTATTTTTATTCTTTGTAAAAAGGGGTTTTATACAGTAGAGATTCCATTTAGAAAGGATCTAATAAAATAATAATAAAAAATAATACGAAGAAAGAAACAATGCCAAACAGTTTAATTTTTTGTTAAGAAAACTTTTAAATTAAAACAGAAACAAAATAATATTATTAATTTTTGGCTTTCATCAATATATTCGTTATCCCTAATATTAGATGAATGAGGGATCTCATCAAAGAATTTTGTTGTGCGGGTCTTCACAGAAATTTTGCAAATGTTTGTATTTTGTACATAAGAAATTTGAATTGGTTTAACAAAGACTCCACCTAAAGTTCCATCATTGAGCTTATATCTAATAACATAAAACATATGACCAGAATGCGCTATTAAAGGTTAGCCTCAACTATATTGTCCTGGAATATTCATACATTATATACATATTAATGACAGCTTTTTCGAGGAATATGCATGTTTCTGTGAAAAAAAGGATAAAAAATTCCAAAATTTTGGTTTTTGAAAACTATTAGACTCCTACACAAACTATTTTTACTTGAAACTATATTGCCTTTATTGTAAAAGATGACCAAAAAAATCTTCTCGGAAATCTTTAGGAATGCTCCCGCCTCCTCCCCTCCCAATACAATTTTTAGTTTGTTTCATGCAAACGATACATATCAACGGCCTTATTCAACACAGCAATAACTCAAAAATTTTAGTTTCTGGAAAATAAATAGGCTCCCCCAAACCAACGCGAAATATTTGCACCGACAGCAAAATATTTTCAATAGTTGGTTTACGCAATATTTAACAAAGTTTTTCACATAGGCACGGCAAGAATTCGTTATGTTTTTGATTTTGCAGCGAATTTTATTCGTCGCGAATCAAGATCGCTGCAGATGCGATGCGGTTGCGATACCGCAATAGTTTTCGCGTGTTTTTCAGGTGTCAATTCAATTGCAATAGCACAAAAAATGACTGCGAATTCTCCTTCTATCGCGACGAATGCGAAATTTTTGTAGTCGCTACCGCTGCGAATATTTCGCGTCGATATGCAGGAACTTTTTTCCTGCGAAATTATCGCTGATTTAAATGTACACGGGACAGGTGGCAGTCCCCACACTGATACGAATATATCGCGCATACGACT
>QYTT01084545.1:0-19924 GCA_006980735.1 Dasypogon diadema
ATTACTCCCGAAGTAGGCTACAAATAATCAGCCAATAGAAAAATTCTGTAAATTTTGAATGAAGTTTTTCGTTAATCAACTGAATTTTTAGCTAACAAGAAATATTTCTGTGATATTGTTTACTACTATTTTTGCTATATTTTACATTGGCCAAGGAAAATTAAATTCTATGAGAAAATCAATCAATATCCATGTTATTCCCAAATCACTTTTATCTATCTTATCAGTTAACGATGATTTTTGATATTTGCTCTAACTCAAAAGCCTATGTACAAAACCGAAACAACAAAAAGCCCAGCGCAAAAATGCCATAAATACAACCCATTTTTGCCCGGTATTGTTCGTCGTTGTATTTTCGTTTAGAGGTGTGAAAGACTATATTCTAATTCCTTCTTATTAAACATTTGTTGCAAAAATCCGATTATAAACGACACAAAACGACACGGAATACGTTTTAGGTGGGAAATTTTTCTCGTTGCGTTTTTGTTCAGAATTACTTAGTTTTTAGTATCGTTTTTACGCTTATGAAAATTGGTGTCTTATTGGTTGCTTATGAAAGGTGGTGTAGTAAAATGAAGTTTTTATAAAATCTAGGCTGTAATTTCGGGATTTTTATTGATAACATTTTTAATAGAGATTGGAACTTGGATTTTTGCAGTAGGTTTAATTTTTCCTGTACAAATTTCTTATTTATGTAATGTTTTTGGCATTTCAACTCTACATGTATAAAACTAGTATAAAACAAGTTTTTTTCAGACATTGCAATATGCAGACTATTTTCCGTTGGTGACATAACTACCTTCACTCATTTTTATTCAGAATACACGTCTAAGGACATTTCTTATTTATTTATTTATTTATTTTTTTAAAGAATACATACAATACAATAATTCGAGTAATATTTCTGAATTATAACAATTTAGTGTAGTGGAATTTGAACTTTGCTTACGTGTCTACTTGTAGTGTTTATCCACATTCTTGTGTTAAAAAATTATTCGAACACCTGAGCTATCAAATGGATTTGCAAAATGTGGAATTTATACGATTATTCCCGAAGTAGGCTACAAATAATCAGCCAGTAGAAAAATTCTGTAAATTTTGAATGAATTTTTTCGTTAAATTAATAATACATAGTATTATCTGCTAACTTCGAAATCTGAGTACTATTAATAAAAAGAGTTAATGAAATTACAGCCCTTAAAGTTCTGTTTTCTAAAATTACTCTTTCGCAGATTCTGCTGCTTAATAACTCTAAAAACTTTAAGGTGTTCTAATTTTAGTGTTAGTTTATAGTTCTGTTGAAATAATTTAAGGGATCACGTCTTCTTTCTTAACAATTCAATATTACATTGCTGATGTTTCTGTTATTTCTCATGCATAGAAAAATAATATATAATACCGAATTAACATAATTATTCTCTCAAAATTTGTTTACTAATTTCTTTTATAATGATTTAGGGTAAAAGGACTGTTGATCCCAATTTCACTTCCTTTAAAGTGGACTAAAATATAGTCACACTACCTACTACACCGCATCGCCTACAGGCAATTCGAATAATCACTCACGGGATCAAAACAAAAAATTGTTTAATGCCTTTTCCATGAAAATTAGCCCAGTTGTTTTGTAGTTATATAATAGGAAAAAAGTCTGATGAAAACATTCCCTAAAAATATGTAATTTAATTTAATTTTCATATTCCGAATTATAAAAAAATATTATCTTTTACATACAATACTGGCCCAGCTAGAAGAAGACACATGCAAATTTGTTTGATGACAACTCTCCGTAGAAAGTTTAGATAAATTACTACCCATTTCGATTTTTTCGAGGAAAAAATAATTCATCAGTATCCTTTACCCCAGTATCGATTAGAAAAATAGGCAGCTTATCGTTTTCATTTTATAATAAGTATCTCCTTAATAATTTTTAACATCTCATCCTAAAATTAACATTTCTCTAAACTGTATTTTCATATTTATTAAAAAAAAAAGAAAAATGATTCTTAAAGCTATGCAATCCTAATTCCACATAAAAAATTGATTTTTAACAAACGTGTATAAAATATTTACAATTTAATCACACATCCATTTTCTTTATAATCTGTTGACAACAGGTTCGTAAAAATCAACTAGATAAGAACCAGTTTTCCTTAGAATGACATATATGTCCTTTCCAAAGAAATTCCAGTCAAGCTTTCCACGCATGAAAGCAATTAACATTTTACATACTGATGTCAGCCTATTTAATTTACATACTTTAAATTGCTTTTTTATTAACACAAAGTGGTTGTGAATTGTTAAATCAGTTTTGGAGCAGATGTTAACACTCATCGTTTACCTAGACGTATTAATTTTTTATACAAGCAAACACTACACACTTCTTTGTGAATAAATTCCGTTTTGTAGCTTTTATCTTATCTCAAGTGCTAAAGGTATCAAAGTCATGGGAAATGCATTTAAAATTATTTATTGATAAATTAATCGACTAGCTGTTATCGAGAATAATGTTGTTGTGGAAATGACGAATTGGATATAAGAGTTTTTGTAACTTTTGTTTATAAATAAAGTTGACGTATTGAATGAAGCAATTTTCAGCAGTACTTATACAATAAATGGACAGTATACAATCTCCCCAGATTCTTTTCTCCAAAATAGTAATCGTCCTTGGATATATTTAATAGCCATATAAATTATATCTCTGAATATCTAGAAAATTATACGTCCTACAAGAAAAATGTTAATTATGAAATACGTTCGTCCCGCAGGGACGAAGGTGCTGTCAAATCTTACCTAACCGGCAGTGTTATCATTCACATCGATATAAAGTTTGTCTTTTTCTAACGGAAATTTGTAATGTAAAATATTACAAATTGAGATTCTACTTATAACATTTACTAAAAATATTTGTTGTTAACATTCTGGAAACCACTAATCGTAAAAAAAAATGTTAAAGACCAAAACATAGGCCCACGTCATATTGGAATTTAGAGTTTGTTATAATGTCAAAAAAAAAATTCTGATTTTCAGGGATGTAATTAAAAGAAAAATCCTGTATAATAATAATGTAACGATACCTCATTTAGAGCATCCTGCAAAAGTAGGAGAGTAGAATTATATTTCCATGATTATTATAACCAATTATTTCCTCCAAGAGTTACCCAAGTATACCTCCCTTTGAATTAACGTAAATATAACTTATCCTCTTGTTAAATGAAAACTTCATTATAGTGTGCTTCATTCATACCGTACTTATCCTTTATCCTTAGAAAATGCCTTGATAGGACATGTGCCGATTTCGGTATTTTCCTACAGATGTATAACACTCAAGAAAATAATTATAAAACAATAAAAATGCACATCTCAAAATGAAAATTTTTCTAGATTGTAAGTTACACGAAACATGACCCATCAAGAACTTTCAAAGGATATGTAATAGGGTGTCTCAACAATAGCGGAAGATTTAAATTTTAAATTAAATACAGTTTTTTTTAATACCGAAATTTTAATTTAATCATATAGTAAACCCTGGCAATTGCTTTTAGTCCACTGTTGTTGATTCCGGACCACGTTCTTATCAAAGAAATTGCCTTAATTACTGGTACGGAATTAATTTTTAAATATTGGTTAGTATAAATAGGATCGTTGCACCTAACAATCATCATAACTACAAAATTCTCATGATATAGCAAAATTCTTAAGTTTTTCAAAGTTGTTGAAAGAATGCTCAACGTAAAATTAAAATAAAGTCCAAGGCCAACAAGTTCAACGAGACACCACTGTTCTTGAAGTTGAGACGCGTTGGGAAATAACGGTTTAAATGACTCAAATCAAGCTTTGCAATTGCATATATTATCGGCCAGCAGCCCCATCCACTTCATACAGACTGTCTTCTCTTTTATCCGCTTCATTATGTATGATATGAAAACGCATATATAAATAGTTATGTACACTCTTTACCATTCACTTTCCAACAAGACGACCTTTTATATGACGTCATTAAAATCATGTAAACATTTTTAGCACGTCCTTTTTACTTATATTTCACTTTGATTCTTGGTAGTTTTAAAAAAGGCTTTGTAGTAAAATTATTCTTGATGGAAGAAGTGAGCGAAAAATATCCTTTAGTACGTTTTCAATTTTAGAATTACATATTCCATCTCATATCAATCTGCAATCAATTTATAAATTCCAGGGGCACACCCGGGCACATCCTGTAACATAAATTTTAGTAATTTCTCTTAAAAGAGTGAATAATTATTGTAGGAGTTAAAAACGATCTCTCGCACAAACGGAGGTATTAATATCAGCAATTCCATCTCCATCAGCTTCATTATCCCGCAATTCTTGTCAACCGCAATTTGCTATCATACATTTATGCGGTTGACAAGATTTAATCAGGAAATTACATTTTATTAAAACAATTGACGCACATTTGGACGTCTGAAAGTCGCTCATTCACAGAGCTTAAACTTTTATAATGTCTCGTATTTACTATAAGATAAAGTGGGAAGGAAGGAGTAGGGTTCATAAAACATATGAGTCTGTTTTAAAAAAAATCTTATATGGATTAAGAATTTATAAAATTTGGGAAATATTTGCGTATTGAATAAGAATAGATATATTTAGATAAAAATGGAGATGGAGTTCAGAAAAAATCCAATGCCAAATTAATTTCTAAAAACGAATAAATGATCATTTATTTCGAACTTGACGGCTTCATAATCGGACTTGATAATGGCACTTCAATAAAAATGAATTCCCATGATTGAAATCGTTCCGATAGTATTCAAGCTTCTTAACCCCTTTTTAAATTTTTAGAACTCACCTAGCCATAATTATGAAATTTTAAAAGAATTAAACGGATTACTTTTTGCACTGACTGTAACATTCAGATTAGTGCGGAGATTAGCAAATTTTAATCTTTCGTCAAGTTCTAAGCTTTTTATTATCAACAGCTAAAAGCTTTCGTTATATCTGACTCGTTATTTCTCCACTTCCTTCCCCTTCATTCGTTACTTTTTTAGCTTTTGAGCTTTCAACATTTGAACCACTTACATGGGTAACTTTTTGATATTTTCCCCTTCTTTAAAGTTCACAAGTTGCCAAGAATAAATTGATCTTACTGGACCCAGTATGGCTGAAGTGCACCTGTTACAAACCATTTTACACCTGTTCAATTAATCACTTTCGGACACCGGTTGGAAGTGCTTATATCAAAGCTTCTTATGTGTCCATGTCTCCAAGTGCAATGTAGAGACATATTTGAATTTGATTGATCATTTAAATTTGACCTAAGGTTATTTCTATTTTGCTCTGTTAATCTGTGTAAACAATACAAGGTTCTCCAAATATATGACACTGATCTTCAAAAACACCCACCAATTTTACCTGTTTAAATTTTTGCAAAACGAAAGGTGTTATTGACGTCAGTAATATCCGGAATTCCACAATTTATTAATAAATGTTTACTTAGGCCAAAATTCTTTTAACTTATTCATAAAAAGAAATGACGACACTTACGGCGCATTTCTGCGCTTTGCAATGATTAATATTAATTTATATTAAAAACCTGCGATTTCTATTATTTGTGAAAGAAATCATGAAATGGAATTTGCTGCAGTTTTTTTTTATCTCCACCTGGATGCAACTAATTGTGCAAGAAAAAATTTTTCCATTTTTAATTATCTTATTATTTATGTAAATTTATGACAGTAGCATTAAATTTCCGCTTTTGCTGTATATCAATCGAGTCAACTTTTTCTAATTCACTAATTAACATAAAACAAGTATTCGATTACCTTGTAGTTGACTTTTTTCTTCTAGCGTTCCGTTTTTTTTTTATAATGAAATCTCATAGATACGGCACTAATTATGCTTAATCATTCGCATTTTAGCGATTTTGAACTGGTACAAACGGAACACAATAGGCACAATAAACTTGTGGTTAATTGGTTAATTTCTAATCCTAAATAACCTTCTAATAGTTTTCGTATCTGGATTTCTTTAGTATCTAGCATAATAGCATGTTTTTTACGCCATTCACTTTACGATTATAAAAAGATGGCAAGTTGGTGTTAGTCAACCACATTTTGCAAAAATATTCAAGGTTAGAAATTGGAATTGGTCGTGACGTAAATAGCAAAGAAACTTACTTTGATTCCATTGGTTTGCCCATGAGGCGTGGTTTTTATACTTTCTGCCGTTGAGTTGTAATTAAATGTGAGAAAAACCAGTTTTAATACTTTGTGAACTTTTCGCTACCTCAGAATTGAAAGGGTGCTTTTTTTCTCATCTAATGGTACATGACTTTTAAATTAGGTTCAAATCGTGGATTCTTAAAAGAAAAAAAAGAAAGAAAAAAAGATTTATGAACACAAGTCACTGTTAAAAAATAAATGAAGTTTTATAGTTGGCAAGTTTCCTATGTGATTATTGTGGGAAAAATAACAAGAAGCTCATTTTTGCTTTTACGCTCCTTAAAACGTTTTATGATGCTCCAAACAGTATATCGACTTCTTTCTATACTGCTTCCGATTTCGGCATAAAATTTGTTCTTTTCACGAAAGTGTTATGTCTTTTTTATGTTTTTTGGTTCCTACAATATATAATATTTTTGCTTTTTTCTCCATGATTTCCATAAAAATCCAAAGAAAATAATTTGGCTAAAAAAAACAAATATAATATGAAAAGATTCGTTAGTATCAATAGATTTATATTAGAATTCCAGTATCATCAATACTTTGATTAACGCTGTATATTTAAAAAATGAAAAATATGAAATGATTTGATAAAATTAGTATCAAATGGTGTAGAATTGCAGATCACTAGGCATATATATAAAAATAACCTTCTGCGACTTCTAATACAGCAATTTTACTATAATTTAGAGTTAGAAAAGGACAATTTTATCATGATACTACTTAAGGGAAAAATGAATATCACATAAAGTTTAGAATATGGTTCTCTAAAATATGTTGGGTGGAATTAAATGAAAATGATTGAAAACAGAGGGGAATTTAGACTCGTTAAAATAAAAGTATCAAATATTGTAATTTCGAATGTTTCGATTACAATTAATGTTTGAAGAAGTCTTAAATTTTCCACCTTATTCATTTATAACAAACCATTGTATTAAAAAAGAAAAACAAAAAACAAAAAAAATCGTGAAAACCCACGTTTTATCAAGAATATGCGAGTAAAGTGTTACATTTATTAGGGAACACCTACCGTGCAAGATAATAATGCAGAGTAATATGTCTGGCAATTGCTAATAGACTTCTTCGAAAACTTAACGAAATCCTACAAACTTATCTATGTAAATTAGCTTGTAACTTTAAAAATTCTTTCATGATAACCCGTGTCCATGAAGGTAAACAGGAGAAGATAAAAGTTGGAGGTTTCCATAGTTCTTGATATGCAATTTCAGATTTCCTTTCAAGCCAATAATAAATTGTTTAAAGTTTATATTTAGTAATTTACATTTCTTCAAGTTACAAAAATATTATCAAAGTTAAAAATTAGTTTTATATGCAAATTGCCCACAGTTGTAGTAATAATTCTTAGCAGAATGATAATATTTTTCCGGAAATCATCGATGTTAGTTATAAAATTTCAACTTTTTGCTTTGTTATTGCCACTAATTTAAAATAGCTTACTATGTATGGTGTCTATGTATTCATTGTAGTCCTTGATAACACTCTTTTATGCATGAGAATTTAATTGATAAGTAAAAAACTAGTAATTTACTAACTCGACTTGTGAAAGACCCAAACGCAATGTGAAGATTATTTGGGAGAAACAATAGAAAGGAAATTAGAATAGTTAATAATACCACCACGATTGTAAGGGTAGTAATCAATATGCAATAGAGAGACTTACTTACATTTCAGGCATAAACTTTTAATTCTTAATAAACTTAATTTAGATATTGAGTAGTTAAAGCGAAGTAGTTTGTAGAAATAAAAACGGCACTTTTGATCACTGAGACAAGATCTTAGCAGCTTTTTAAAATAAAGTACGTCTCCATAAGTAAAAATCACATGATGACCAGATACCAAGTACACGTAAAACCTTATAATTTTAAACTAAGCAAATAACTAATTTTTACAAAAAGTGTACCTACTTCAAATTAGGTAAATCAGTCAAATGAATTGGCTGGGTGAAAAACACCTAAGAAAATTACATGTTTTGTTCACTTTTTTAGGCAAATCTTCTAAAAATTGTTTTCAGTGTAAATTCTCACCGTGCCTTAACTTTTCGTGCGCAAATTGGGGACTTGGGTTTGAAATATTTCGTAATGACTTTAAGACTTTTATCAACTTTTTGATTTCTCATATATTGTAATATAATATGAATTTTATATTTTGAATTAAATATGGAAAAAATAAGTTTTCCCTTAATATCTTTTTGAGAAGTGCAGAATCTGTTAAAAGGTCAACATGCCTTCAATTTGAGTCAGAAAATTGTCCTAAGTTAGGCCATAATTTCCATGAAAACAAAGTTGAGCAAAAATATAATAAATATTTGGGGTCCCTGGAATAAAATAAGTTTTTGTGAATTAATGCTTCTTGTAACCACATAGCAACAAAAATAATTTCAAATACAATGTATTATTTGGTGGTTCGAACTTTAAAGAATTTTGCTATGTTTATGACCTTAAGCCAATAAAATTTAAGCAAATGCTTTATGGGAATTTTCAAGAATATTTTATAATTCAGTTCATGGAATATAAAGACTTATTAAAATTTAAAAAAGGAAGTGTTGCATGAATTTATTTTCTTTCACTCTATCTTGATTATTTGCATATATATCTAACAAATTATTTATATAATTTTATCAACTACTTTGCGCATTCTGCTGTTCCATCTGCATTCATATAATTTACGCAGCTACATGTTGAGTTGATAACAGCTGATTATGTTGCGAGATACATCCACAACATAAACCGCTTTCACTTTCATTGCAAGGCGATCAAAGCCATTTCTTTTATTTTACTTATATAACGAAAACAAGAATCGAAGTGCATTCTTCTGAAATGCAGCTCAAAGATCTCTGGATCACAGCATCTCTGTATAACACTTTACAATGACGACAACACGTAGGAAGTTTAACGAAAAAATTGTCACGATCAGTGCGCTAGCAATAGTATTTTATCTCTAGACTCTACAGCGCCCCATACCAAGATTCCCACCATGATCTCGTGCAAGAAGTTTGTTTTTCTTCCTTCAATTTCTCAGCAATTTTGCATAATTTGTCTTATCACCCAAGAAGCGACACTATTGGAGTTAAGCTAGAGTTGTGTTGGCACATGCGCTCCGGACCCCGGACCAGTTAATTCGTAATTTAAAAAAGGCGCGATAATCCACCTCGAAGTTCAGTTACGTAGAGAACTCGCTGCAGCGCGGAACTGTTTAGATCGCGCGCTTAGGTTCGGATTCCCCGGGACTACTTCAAATTGTTTTTAATATTTTTGTGGTGTAATTAACGCTCAATTTTCTTTTATTGTAATTGCCACAAATTGCCCTGTTTTAATCGGTTGTTAGTGAGTTGAATAGTGTAATTTTCTTCAATGTTAACCGTGTTTTTATAATAGTTAAACAAGGTACCCATCATTGTGTGAAACAAAGTACTCTGCGCCAACTAACTTTGCCAATATCTGGTCAAGAGTTGCAAGTTTAAAAAAGTTTGAAGCATTTTTTTCTAATTAGGTACTTGTTATGCAATTAGTTTAGAAAGGCATTTTATTGGCTATTAGGTGGTGCATTTTGGAATTGAGAGAGTCAAATTTCGTAGAAATGAAAGCAATTCAACTCTGTCGCCAATCCTGTAAAAATTTGCTGATAACGAAATCCCCTTTATCAGTGAAATTTTGTAAACACATCAAAAATCAGTTAATCGACGTGACATCGTGTATTTAATTCAATCAGGGAAAATAGATATTTTGAATGCGAATTTTGCTAAATATTGAACCACACAAGGTGAACTGTATTCTCCCAATGCATTTTCTTTTGTCGTTCTGTAAATAGATTCACTTTCAATCGTTTTTTAGATCAATTTATTATTACGTTTTACATCTGAGGCCTTTACGTCAATTCACAGCTGGATAGATTCAGAAAATATTGTTTTTCACCTTTTTTCTAAATTAGTCGATCTAATTGACGATTTGTGGTTAATCATGTGTAAAGTGCTAAAAATTTCTCTAAAACACTTAGAAAATGCTCTCATAAACCTAAATCAATACTTGTTGTCTGGCTACTCAGTGTGGCATTGGCCTCGCCGGTGAAGTGTAGCTGTTTGATATGCACTAATTCATCCGGAAACTTGTGATAAGATTATTAATAATATTAATGTAAACAAAGATTGAAGAGAATTACTCTTCTTTATATACATTTTATAATATTCTATGATTTCTAGTTATATAATAGGTTCCATCCTTATAATTTTGGATTTACCCACATTTTTATGATTTTCCTTTCATTGGATAAACACATTAATTTGAAATCCAGTTGTGTAATTATTAGAATGACAATAAATTTGTTCATTGTACTATTAACACGTCTAACCTCAATTATGTAATCATTCTTTGAATAGGTATATCGCGCTTGATGGTATTATTTGCTCACTTAAATCAGCGTCTATTTCCTTTATAAATAACACTCGTTAACTTTTTTCATATAATGCCATGAATGTTTGCAGCCCCATTCCTGTAAAATTGTCGGATATTAAACTCAAAATTATGGCAGGAAAAATAACTTTGTAAATTTTTACTTCTTTTCCTTCCTTTCTAAAGCTGTGCTGTAAGGTTATTTGTTAAAACCCTTCCTGATTAAAATGTTTGTTTTTTATACTTCCATCTTATTGGGCATTCTGATTCCTTCGTCAATAGTCCGCAATGCCATTGGGCACTCACTAAAGCATTTAGCAATCTTATCCTTTAGTTTCTGAATGAGTGATCACATTAGGCAAATGAAAATATCCCTACTATTTTTCACTTGCTCTGTTCCTTTCCATGAATCTTAAGTGGGACTGTTATTATTTACTTTATACATGATATTTGTCCATTTCAATTTATATGATTGATGATAATATTGAGATTTATTTGACCAACTCTGTCGAACTAATTTTTTTTTCCGCAAATATGATGTAAATGTGCCCCTTTACACCAGCTAGTAACACTGACCTTCCACTTCATCGTTCTGCTGCTGATCTCCGTATTTAGCTGAAATACAGTACGATTCAGATTGATCTTATGAAGGGTATATTTGAGAAAATATAAGTAGGGCTGCGTAAGCTACGTCTTCCAATTACAACATTACTATTGATCATTTGTATATATAATTGGAGGTTCATTTTTCGTAGTGCGAATCATATCCACCCTTGCAGATTTTTTATTAGGAACGATTACATAACTCAGTATTTAAGTTTAAAGAACTTTAACTTTGACTTTGCAGTGCATCCTACCCTTACTCAATAACACTTCGAATTAGTATTAATATACTATTCAAAAGTAGCAAAAAAACCTTAAAACCTAAAAAAATGTTGAGAAATGTTCGAGCGTACACTACCATGCAGTGGACACTTTTTAGCCTCCTAATTACCTTGTCCTTTGTTAGCTTGCTTAAAAATGCAAGCATACATTTTTTTCTGCTTATTCGTATTCGTTTTTTTCCACTGAACTTCTATACCAATAAGATTGACATGAGAATTTGCAAACGATTGAAATAAAGAGGTGAAATCAAGGATGCTGTCAAGTGCAAAGCAGTAAATTTGATTGGAAGTGTGTGATAAGAGGTCATAGGAAACAAACAGAATCAAAGTGATTGTGTGAAGTCTGTAGTTAGAGAACTTGCTTTCTTCTCCTCTCCCTTTTTGGAAATGGGTTGAATACGAACGAGTTACCGTTGGGAAAACCTCTAAGTAGAATATTAAAAAACATCATAATGAGGCTTCTTCTTTAGTTTCTTTTTCTCTTAAATCTTCCAAAAATGTAGAAAAAAATCTAGAATCTGCAGACAGATTCCCGTTGAATAAAAAAAACCAGTTTAGTGAGTTGAAATTCGTAATACTTTATTTCGCTTGTTAATTTATTGAAGCGATTCCAATATGATTTCTAGAGCTTCCCATTAAAAAACGTGCTTAAAATGAAGGTTATTTGAAACAATTGTTTTGTATTGTTTTTTTTTTTATAGTCATGAATACATAAAAAGAATATAAAGTAATTCGGAAGTTCATTTATAAGTGCCAAGTTCAATTTCTTGTAAAGGTAAGGCAAAGCGTCAACAAATAATGAAACAATCGATTATAAAAATTAGTATGAACGAATCAACTCACTTTGACACTTAATAATGAGTTCCTGTTATTATGACTTCCTATTCATTAATGAGTCGATTAGTTGTCAATTACACAATTGCAGAATTGCTTTTACTGGCAATTAAAAAGTAATCATAATTGAGATAAATTCTTAAATATCCGAATTGTTTTTAAATTGTAATTATAAATAAATCCAGAAATTTTACCATCGTAAAATGATTACAACTAAACGCATTGAAAGATCTTCTTCACCATTCTTGACTACTGGCTTCTTGACTACTTATTTGCGTCATTTTTATCAGAGTAAATTTTATTTTTGAATACTTCTGCAACTAGCAACAGAATAATTACAACTAATAAAAATGGATAAGGATTAATAAAAGAAAAAATCGATGCACTTTATCGACAGTAGAAAAATTTTTAAAACCAGTGCAACTTTAGGACATGAAAATGAACATGCATGATACTGAACAAAATTATTTGTAAGCAATGAATGCAATTTTCCTCGTGCACAGCAGTTACTACTTTACGTAAGGATCAATTTAAGTCTTCAATTTTTATTGCTATTATATTTTGTTCCTTTGTTCTGATAAACATGCGAGATTGTTCTCTTAGAATGAAACAAAGCTAAATGAACACGAAACCGGAAAATAAAAAGGAAAATTCTCTAAAACCATACCCCCTACACTATCCTGCCATTAACATTTTTTGTTACCTTACTCCTTGCATTACCTTGTCGTTGATGGTAGAGGTTATTATTCTTCGATGAAATTATACAAATAGTTGAGAAGTACTCAACACTTATTCATATACCTACTAGAGTGTTGTCGCGACCTCATAATCATGGAACATCATTAGAACAAAAAACACGGTGGCTTATATTTCATAGTATCCCGTGTTCGAGTCCCCCTTAGCGTCTATTAGTTTTTTCTGCTAACTACAGAATTATCACTAAAAGCTATTGAGGATGGCTACAACTAAGCAAGTACTTCTGAGTCAATAGCGCCCTAAGTACTAAGTAAAACGTGAAATTGTCACAAAAAAAATATTGTATTTAAAAATTAACGTAAGGTTGCAAGTAGGAAATTTGCAGAGTAAATTTTTTCTTACTGATTTCAAAAACGTATCTGAACTTTTGCATTTGACATCTTAAAAAATGATTTTTTGGATATTTCAAAAATAAAGTGACGTTCCCAATGAGTCATTAATTAACATCAATCATTTAATATTTCAATGTAGCACCTATAAGACCTCTTCTTTAAATTCTTACTCAAAACGCACTACGTAACCAACTTCAGTAATTTCCAGATATCTTTCAAACGTGGAATGCGAGATTAAATATTTTGTTCATAAATATTCATAAAAAAGCATTTTTATTTAACGTTACATGAATCTTTGTATCTAAAAATAGCTCATAATATAATCAGTAACGATTACAAGCACTGTAGATATTCAAGGTGAGTCTTATATAAGACCTAAATGTAAGTGAACTACCGCAAACAGTACTCACTCTTGTTTTCGTTATCTTTATATGCTATCCCTTCCTGTGAAACCATGAATTGAGTATACTAAAATTAAAATGCCAACAAAATAACCGTAGAAATTTTATTTCCTTAACCTCCACAATTAAAAGGATCACTTTCAGGAAAATTACGTGAAAAGATTTTTATTATGCAATTATGTAAACTGACCAATTTAAAAATAATTTTCAAGATTTCTATAAAGTTTTAAATTTAATCGAATCATAAAACAAAAATTATCACGTGACTGACTGCTTTTCATGCACAATTGCTGATACCAATCATAGACTTTTCCTATAAAATATTCATGTTTACATTAACCGAACGTGTTTTAATCAATAATTTGGGTTGTGCAGATGTTATTTCTATGTTTTGAATTTGTTGTTTCAAAATAAATCGTTAAGCTTTATTGTGTGAAAATTCACCGGCAACATATTATCAGTCTCAAACATTGTAAATATTTGTATGTAGTTATATAGCTGTTAACTGACTGTATAAAACAATTTGTTTATCTCCAGGCACTAATCTGCGCTGTATATTAAATAATGCATATCAAGTTCGCAAACTACATGTCAATAGGTAAAGAATGTTATTTGCAATTCGTAAGTGTTTGTTGTATATTAGCGACATTTAGTGATATTTTTTATTTCAGAGAAAATTTTACATGTTAATAATACCAACATTTATATTCTTTACTCTTTGCTTTTTAAAATGTACTTATATCAGTGAATACATCTCCTTCGATGCACTGCCATTCTGTCAGGCTTTCGCTTCCTGTAATCATAAATTATAAACGTTCTCCCATGTGATTATCATTGTCGTCACCTGCACTTATCGCCTCATGGGGAGAAATAAAAATCCTAAAGCTCTGCACATCCGGGAAAATATTTTTTTAGTTCCCTTACTTATTTGAATGTGACAGAATTCATGGTAATTATATATATTGTAGCTTTTATAACAAATGGGTTGAGAGATTCCATTGACAGCAATAATTAAGCATTAAGAATGGCTTGTGTAACAGTTGGAAGCAATTCATCTGTTGAAATTGGAAATGAAAAAAGTGAAATATTGTCAATGTAGCATGAAAAAACTTATTTTTTAAATGACTTTTGTCATTAATAAAGGCAAATGTTTGCTCTTGAAGGTGACATTAAAGAAAGTCAATAACATCAGTGCATCGTTATTTTTACGGTCTAGCATTCCCACTTTCTTGGGATAATCATCCGTTTTCGTAGGGAATAATGATAGTCATTTACAATTGTATACCACCAAGCGTCGGTAAAACCACAAAAAAATTAAGTCGTGTAATATAACGAAAAAATTTTGCGTACGTATATATAACTTACGCACGGCAACATAATAACTTATCTACCTAATATCAATTTACTAGCGACCTGCGCTTTATTTGTGCTGTGCGATTGCCCAGTTACTATTTTATTATAGAAATAAAGATGTCTAATATTGATGCAGTCCCTAAATGTTGGTAGATAACTAATTAGGATTAGGAAACAATTTATGACAGAGTTGTTGAATTGAAACTAACTAAAATAACTGACTTGGCTTTACTTGAGATCTAACAACTTTTTACGGTGGAAAGATTGCGTTGCGAGACTTGACATTTTTTTACATTTTATATTTTTGATGGTATTCATTTTACATGAATACATAAAGGCTTTTTCAACTATAGTAGCCTAAGATCAATTACTTTACTACAACAAATTGAGGGGTTTTCAGAGCTTTTCCGTTCCGGCGGAAACGATGATACAGCTGTTAATCTTTCGCGTATTAATCGAAAAGAAAGTTACGATACGTTTTACTCTACATAAAAACATTGCAAATTTTTTTGTTATTGTAAAAAATAGCACAATTATCATAATTAATTAAATTATTACGATAACCAACGCTGAAATGTTAATGACATAGTTGTTATCGCGTTTAGCCTAATTGGAGGTCAGTTCGCACATTCGAAATTGTTAGTGACTAAATTAAACTTTTCAACTTTATTGCCTGCTTTGTTCTGTGTGATAAAGTAATCGGCAATAACTTGATTAACGCTGAATTTCGTTTATCAAAAGATATATAGTTCCAGTTCTAGGAATTTAAAAATATTTAGAATTGACCAACAGCTGTTTAAACAGCTGAGTTCAACTTTCAAATGTGTTAATTGCTAATTAACACCTAGTCTGTTCGCGGTTGTTTCCGTATATGCTTCCACTATCTCAACAATTAATTACCTTTTGATGAGCATTAATCACTTAACGTAAACAAGTCAACTTTGAAAAATTCTTGACTTGAAGTATGTACTCTAAGGAGTTACAAAGCTGCCACTTACATAAATCAATGAAGATACTTCCACTGGAAACCAATTAATACGTATGGAATTGATTAGAATCATTTCAAGTGCAAAAGAACCAATTAAAGTGACACCACTGCGGGACATTCATATCAAGATTTCTATACTTTCATCTAATGGGGAAGACACTATTAAAATATACTGGTTGGATGTCTGTTATTATTATAAATCAATTGTGGTGTTATATACGACGCAAAACACTAATCAAACAAATCAAGAGCAATCAAAAACACGATAACCATTACGTCGATATAAATTGATCACGATTGCATCTAAAAGGAGTTTAACAAAACCGACGTCATAAGCCCAAGTGGATATGTAAGAAGAAACAAATCTTCTGAACGACACGACGCTTCTTGGCATGAAGTGTCGAATGAATTTGAATATATTATTACCCAAGGAGGACAAACTAACCGTGAATAAGTAGTGTAGTAAATTGGATATTATTGCAGTGTTAACTTGATTAAACGGCGGAATTGTACATTTTTAGAACTTATTTTTGTTTACCCAATTTATATTGTGCACGTGACTGATTCACTATTTTTAGTGAATTAATAGTTTTGTACTACTTTCAATTGGTAAAGTGGTTTTGATAACCAGTCTTTGTGGTTACTTTATTTTACACACTCATGCTAATACAATATGTATTTCTGCAATTTATTGGCAATGCAACAAGCTATTGGTCGATTAACCCTCACAGTATCAAGGGAAGGTTGGGCAACTCTTGAATTTGTTATATTTAGTAATCCCGACTAATATTGCATTTCACAAGTTGAACCATTTTAAAAACATAAATCACTTCGCAATTTGACAATAGTACTGTTTTGCTCTCGGCAGTCAACAGATGAATATTCATATCTTGATTGAGTACAAATAAAATTACTCTTCTCGAGAGAACGTTTTCAGTTTTTGAATTTCATGTCCAACAGGTTCTTCCTATGTATGAGAACTTTTAGTATTTATATAACTGCGCTTAGAAGCTCTTCTCCGTTCTGTTGCGTTAGAAACTATACATTCTAAGCTAAAAAATGTTATAAAAAGAAAACCTAAAACATGTGACTTCGCACCTTCTTTCCATGAAATTTAGATTAAGGCTAGACGCGTTTTCTTCTATTCAGAATGTTATATTCTTCACTAAGATAATAGATTTGATGCATTCTGTTGCTTGCAACCCTTCAAACTACGATGTGACATTTTTAGTATGGCAGACTTGAAGCTCAGTTTTGGTGTTGGCGCGAAACTGTTTTACATATCTAATTTTTTTTCTCTTTTATCATGAAATATTAAAGTAAAACTTGCTATTGTTCTTTTGTTATATAATTTCAATTGTTTTAAAATTTTCCTTAACAATGTCTAAAAAAAAATGCAACAGACCACATTCTTAGTCGTAAAAATTAATGACCTTCGTTGTCTTCAGATATATGTGATAGGCTTTGACAAGTTTTAAAATCCGAGAAAACTGACTGCGTAAATGACAACTTTTGTCTATACTTCGCAGATTTAGAAAATCAAGAGTTTTTATTCTTTTGTAACCTGATTAGTTATATTATAGAAACTGCTACAATAAAAATGTAACCTAAAAAAAAGACTATAAACGACTGAATATGTCCGATTGCTTGCAGAATTTGACTTCTTTAGAATTTCTAAATTTATACACGTAAAAACCATTGGCAAATTAGTGGCACGTTGTTATCTGATGTTAGTCTAATTTTGCTCAGGTTCAAGTTCCAATCTCTTCCACCTAAAAAATGGCATTCGTTATCTTAAAAAATTTATGACGAGATTAGTATTTTTTCTTTATTTCAAAGTGTTCTTTTTTTTATATTCTCGTTTACTTTTTATATATTATTTCTTCTTTTTATATTTTTGACATGTAATTTAACTGGTTTTGGTTATTTCATCTTTTTTTTTCATTTCTTTGATTATAGTAAAGAACAAGAGGGGAAGAATTAGTAAGTAAATTCCACGAGTATGGCGCAGCAAATATTGTAAATCCAAAAAATCCAAAATTTAACCTTCATACCCATTTTTTTTTACATATATCTGTGGAAATTCGTTCTGCTTATACAATTTAAAAAGTGCTCCGAAAATTATTTCTTAATATAATTTTCACTTCGATAAAATCATGTCAATTATTTGACGTATTATTTCAAATTTCCAACACGAATCACTAATTAAAAGCAACACTTCTTCAACATTATCATATCGCTGTATCACGTTTTGAGTCAAGAGTCAATAATTTCTTTTTAATATGCACCTATCACTGGAATTTTTGATTGATTTCAGATAAATGCACATTTTCCTGCAGATAAGATTTAATGAAATATGTATTCAAGTACGTACTTCACGGTCAAATTATTAAAATTTTAAAAGGTCCTTGATAAAAATTCATTCCTGAATTGTGCGCGTGTTTTATTTGACCCATTCTTTGAAATTCATTCAATTGTTTAAAATACAATCGCGCTCTTATCTGAAATTTTCCTTTTTTGTATTATTAACATAATTGGATTAAAAGATTTTCACAAATCTGATTATAAATGGAATTTTTAAAAAGACATTTTCGGAGCACTCTTATAAATCTCTTTTCTCGCCAGCAAATTTAAGTATACAAATTGTTTTCAACTGCAAGAATTACAAATATATAAATACCAAAGACTGAAGAGGAGTTTTCATAATAGAAACATTAAATTAGTTGCAATTCGTCTATTATGTTGAATGCAATTGTACTTCAAAAATTTGCTGTTTTTATCACTTCATTATGTGTAAATAATTTAATGGGGCTAATGGTTGCATTTTCATTTTTAACGTGTTTACACCTTCTCAAAAGCCGTTTATGTATACGATATACCATGTGTGCATGGTTTAGACGTTTGGTTTGCCTTAAAAGATACTTTTCCCCTTCGCAAATTCCATCTATGTATCTGACATTCCATCTGGGCATGGTTTGGATTGTTTTTACAAAAGCAATTGCATTAAGAATGGTATACACATCCTTAGTTTTATGTTTGAAAAAAAGTGGCTTTCTCAGGTTACATATTTCATCACAACGACACTCATAATTTTCTATCCAATTCACATAGATTCATTATCATTTTTTTTATCTTATGTTTCCTTTAAAAGTATTCTGCATGATCTCTAAAAAATAAAAATTTTCGCGACAATCGGAATGGTCCTAAGTTGTAACCTAAGCCTAACTGACAGCCTTGAGGAACACCAAATTGAATAGCTAAGAATGCTACATTCTAAAGCATTCATTGTTATATTATAATATAACATTATATTTTAACCTTTTAATTACAATTAATGAGCAGTAATCCAATTCAATTACTATTAAAGGAACGAAGTTTATTGACATAAACTGTCAGAGGTCTTCAAAGAATCATTGTATGCGTATATAGCACCAATTTGTATTTTATTTTCAACACAAACTGTTCATAATTAAAAAAAATGAAAGAATATCCAAAATGCTTTCCGTTTTTGTATAAAAACTCCTTTCGATCTATTAACAGTATTGACTTAATCTTATTTCTCCAGGGACAAAATGTTGCAAATATTGCCGATTGTTCTACAACATAAAATTTTTGAGAATTTTCAATTTTATACAGAAAATTCTGTTCTTTTAAGTCTTGAAGAATCGTAGAATCAGACAGATGCAAAGGCAGAAATTAGAAGTTGTACATTAAAAGAGACATAGACAAGACAATATCATGGATCATGGAGTGCGATGCAGAAAAATTATTTT
>QYTT01084545.1:27387-52630 GCA_006980735.1 Dasypogon diadema
GATATGTGTGAAAAATTTCAACACAATATCTTGGCATTGTTCATATCCAGAGAAAGCCTATGGAATGGTTTTGCGAGCATGCTACTCTAACCCTTCGAAATTACCACGCTACCGGTAATAATGACATGTTATTGAAGTCGTTTGAGGGTGCAGAAATGGTACAAAAATTGATAGACTCAGTGGTAAGCCCAGATGATGCTGACCACTATTCAGTGGAATTTCTAAATATTCTCAAGCCATCAGATCTCTCAATACATAAACTTATCTCGAAAGCGAGTGAGAGATTTTTCAGAAGAGTTAAAATATATAGACCTCTATTATAATTCTAGGAAAACAAACATAAAGACTAAAAATATCAAACTAAAGCATTCATAACTCATTTACATGTCTACACATGTGTGCTGACAAAGTTTTGAAAAGGATACCAACACTTTCGTTGATATGCACTTCCTTTAACTATAATTTCGCAATGTTCGCAAAACTATTTGAAATAAAAAAAAAGTTCAATATGTAACACATACTATTCATTATAATAATAAAAAACATACATTCAAATAAAATAACAATACTAGTAAAAGTCAACACCTGAACGAAAATTTTATTCATGTACTCTTATATTGTATATTTTAAATTTTTACTAATGTACTTTTGGTTTTACTACAGGTAATACTTCAAATAACTCGGCCAGTGGATTACTGATTTCCACCCTAGCTATGATTTCTACGATAGTGGCACGACAATAAGGTATGTAAACAGTAAAAGTATTTAGTCAATTTGTTTGAAAATAAATTTTTTTAATACTCTTCCCAGTAAAAACCTGAAATGAAATTTCGACTTTCTGGTCAATCTGGCAATAAAAAAGTAGTCATGAAAAGTTTCCAATTCACTCCAAAGTTAAAAATTTCCAATAGAATCTGTATTCGAATTTCCAAATCATGCTTATTTCTTTAACATGTTCACTGCCACGTGTACCATTTTCGGTAGACGTTTCTCTTACGTTTCTCTTACGTTTCTCTTATGTGTTTGAATCCAGCAGGACAAAAATGAAAGGAATAAAAAAATTCTAGTAGGACAAAAATAACTATATTTTTTTTCTCGAGCCCTCTCGAACATGTAGACCGGTACATTTGTGGGTTTTTAAAATGTGTTTCAGAATGATATCACCAATTGATTCTTTGAAGTGTCTTAAAGGTGATACCAGTGCTTGTTAAGTTGACCAAAATTTAGATCAAAGATGCGCACTTGTTTACAGGTGATTGTAGTATTGAATAACTCCTATATTAATTCTATATTAATGTTAAGAACCTTTGAAGAACTTAGGATATCGACATAATTCTGTTTTTTATTTGAAACTTCTCTAAAGCGCAGCTTTCTCATTTTAAAACACTATATCCTTGGTGCAATAATTTTTCAGGATAAAGGGTGTAATAACTGCTTTTTTTACTCTAATTTACCAAAACTTGAAGTGTGCTTATTTTTGAATAAGTCCTTATTTGTAATATCCTGTGATATCCTTGACAGGATCTTTAGCGATTTTAGCAAATGCACCTTTCTTCGAGTACAAAAAAATTTCATCCGTGAAAAAAAATGGTAAAACAATTGTTTGAGACGGGAATAGTCACGCTATAACTAAAGAACCGAATAATTTAATGATTCAAAAAGAAAAATAGTGACAAATATTCAAAATTTTTACGTTTAATTCTTTTATTCTATCAAAACTGGCTAACAAATGTAATTTTTTGTTTTTTTTCAGGTTCCATCAATTCTGTATACTTCCGAACGTCTTTTTACTAGCATTATTTGCGTGATTTAAATTATTGATTTACTGTTACCTATTATATTAACTATAATTGATTAGTTAGCGCAGAAGACCACAAAGAATTATCTTTTACAATTTCTAAAAATATTCTTCTTTTGATAATCTGCAATTTTCCTATTATTCTAATTTGTTAAACAATTTAGTAAAATTCTTAGGTTAGGAGAAAATATGTATTGCTTTTTGATAATAAGGAAATCAATATTGATTTAGAGACATTTCCTGATTTTTTTTTCTTTGTTAAACTGGAAAATAGTTTACAAATAAAATATGCCAACATTTGTAAATTAGGGTTTCTTCCTTAGATGAGTTATGATTTATCATTCCTAGTAAATTTTAAAAGTAAATTTTAGGTCAAATATTTACGACTTCAGTATATATGTTTGCTTTGATTTATTTTATAATACATTTTGTTGATTGTCCGCTTTTTTTGGACAGGTACTTTCTTTTTCTTGGTGGGTATGAACCCTGGTCTTAGAGATGATATCCATCTAGAAAAAATTTTGTGGAACATTGGTTTTAGTATAAATTGAGTGTACAATCAGTTAGTAAAGAGTTTCCCTATTTTGAAAATGACGACAGTCACATTTAGTGATTAATTTCTTCATTTTGCTTACCTCTACTTCCTTTTTTCAACCTTAACTGTGCAAACTAATAATCCCAACCGCTCTCACCTTTCCTAATATGTAATTTAAGATGATGACGGAGTGTGGTTGTTTTTATGCAAATTTATTCAACCGCTACTAAACTGATATCACGTAAGGGGAAAGGGCAATTCTCTAGACACTTTTTTTTTAGTTTTAAAATCAATAAAAAGAAAGTACAAAATACTTAAGTTATTTATATGTGTTTGTGTGTCATAAATAATTGTATTTAAGTAAAACCAAGTATAAAAAACCTCAGGGAACACACAAAAAATAAAGAAAGAAGGGAAGAAAACAAGTTAGCAAAGTATTCTTTTTATAACCGAAGAGGAAACAGAAGTCAGTCAATATCACATAATATCACAAAAAGATTTTGTAATTGCGTAATCCCTCGAATTTTTCGGGCGTTCCAAAACTTTGACTTGTGTGTTTTCAGGTTTAATTACCCACTATTTTTTTTCGTTTTTACTTACATTAGAATTTAAATTAAGAAAGTGTTGATGTATAATTCATCCATTGCTAAATCTTAAGACACAATTTGATACACGCTTCAGCTCCTAGGTCAACTAGTGTCCAGTGTAAATACTAATTTGAGGCAAATTCACTTGTGAAGATTTGCAAGATTACAGTTAATTTGTATTCTCTTTAGACATTAAGTAAGAATTCTAAATGTCGTCTTATGTTTGATTTTTTGATGCATAAATAAATAAAAAGTCCATTTACATACAGAATGAGCTAAGAGTTTATGTACATTATTATTTCACTTCATTTATTACAAATTTCACCAAGTACAGCTTACTTCAGCACATGTAACCCGTTTCCGTTCCAGAAAGAAGGTAGGTATTCCGTGTAAAAAATCATGTAAATATAAAGGAATGAATAAGTGATAATGAATAAGTTTATGTAGAAATACAGGCTCCCGTCTCGACAGATATGTTTCAATATCTGTATCAACTAACGTCTTGACATAATTTACGACAATATTTTACGACATATTTTACCTGGGGGTTATTCCCTATTACAATATTGTAAGACATTCTGTTCGAAAACTCAAAAAGCAATGCTCTATTGCAAAAATGTTTAAAATTCAATTCGAAACTGTAACAATATTGTGACATTTGCATTCGAAAGCTAGTAGGATGTCGAGCAAAACGATATTGTTATAAAGAATAGTAACTTACGACAATTTCGAACTACAGTTTAGATTCGAACGCATTTTAGTTTCGTAATAGAGAATAACCCCCCCAAAGGGCACACAAATATCAAAAAGTTTATATAAATTACTCTAAAACACTAAGAGGAAAACAATAGACTCGAACAGAGAACAGTAAAAGGTCAATCTATTCTTAAATTAAAAAAAAAAATTGCAAAATGTAGAAAACAAAGAAACAACAAATTAGAATTACCACAAGATTTTAGGCAAGGGAAATATACATTGCTAAATGTAAAAGTGCCCAGACAGGTGGCAGCTCCAACAAGAGCCCAAGAATTTTGAATTTAAAAGTACCAAAAGTGAAAAAATCCTAAACGAACGAATAATTTGTAACTAAGAATAGAGTCCCGCAGAGTTTAGTTAAAATTCACGTCCCTGGTCTAAAGGCTAAAGCAGTGATGGGCAAAATCAGCTCTCTTCACACGAACTAATACATTTATAAGAGCCTCGATTTGATCATGTGGTGCAGCACCAATTAGTAGCAGTGTTACATTTTTGGAATGTATGCTTTCTGCACAAAAGACAGTCAATAGAATGAAATCACTATCTGACCAGAATAGCAATCTCATCAAATCGTGCAGGCACACGAATGCACACGAATACATTAAAAAGCAGTCTGCAACTGCACTACGTGAATATCACAGAGCTCTTGACTTCTGAGCCCCTAAATGTAATAATGTTATCAAGACCATAGTTTACGGTAATACGACAGACATTTACTACTATCGAGTGAGATGTAGCACTCCGTCAATTTCTACATAATTTGGCGCACTGCGAAGAACTAATCGCAATCGATAATTCAATTTATTCATCCATAAATGGCCTGTGCGAAAATGTATGAAAAGATCTTTTATTTAGTGTTTAGTAGAGTAATACCCCAGTAATTGCTGCAACAGAATCTACTGCCTTTTTATGGATTGGAATTATGAAGGATTTTTGTTGTATGTGTAACATTAGTTAATGCAATGCACTTCAAAGGGCTGAGCCACTTTTTTCAATAAATTTCGCCGGATTGCAGTGAGCCCCAATTCTAAAACTCACAAAAATTAGTCTTTCCGCGCTCAATTTAACAACGTTGGACTGTTCAGGGCGTTACTAGCCTCATTATTTTTTTGATTGTTTAGTTTTTGCCGTGCAAAACTGAATTTAAATTATTATTCTATGTAGAGCACAACCAAACGATTTTTCCTACTTTTTTGAAAATAATTTCTTCGTAAATTCTTTGACTATTTGTCGAGTTTGGCGCTATTTTATCAAATAAAGAAGTATGCATGTTGAGAGCCATCTATCTCTCAAAATATCAGTTAGTTTGGTTTTCATAACCTCACACGTGTGCATGCAATTGTCAGATTTTGTGTTATTTTCTTGAGTTTTGTAAGCTAGTCGCTGAAGAATAATGGTAAAATACTGGAACTATTAAAAATCCCCAGTTTTATATTTCTTATTTGCAGGGCAAGCACAAGAGAAAGTTTATCGACAAGAAGAACGCAGTGACATTTCACCTTGTTCACAGAAGTCAACATGATCCCCTGATTACAGATGAGACTGCTCCGAAGCACGTTCTGGTCGAAGCTCAGCCCGTAGATACAAAGAAGAGAAAAGAGGAACAGAAGAAGTTTGGCGTATTTTTCGATGACGACTACGACTATCTCCAACATTTAAAGGAGCCGGGTAAGGACGTAGTCTGGGAATATGTGGAGGTGCCAAATAAAAAGAAGGACAAGGCTGAAGACGATGAGAAACCCACGATTCAATTGCCCAGTTCTGTATTTGCCACCACATATGAGGAGGATGAGGGTTTATTGAATAAAGCAGCTCCAAATCCGGGACCGAAGCCAGATTGGGATCCTGATGTGGTAGCCGCACTTGATGATGATTTTGATTTCGAAAATCCAGAGAACGAACTGGAGGATGATTTTGTGACCAAAGCTATGGGTGATGATGACGGAAACGATGCAGAATTCGACGAAAATGATGAGGATGGATACATAGATTCCGATGGTCCTTTCAGTGAAGATGACTCTGATGAGGATGACGAGATGCGGGACCGATTAGGGGACTTGATTCGAGAGAGAAGATTTGATAAGGAAGAATTAAAGTCACGATTTACAGAGTACTCGATGTCCAGCAGTGTAATTCGGAGGAATGAGCAACTCACCCTCTTAGACGACAGGTTTGAAAAATTCTTCGCTACATATGATGACGCGGAAGTTGGGGCGCTGGACATGGAACAAATTGAGGGGTACTTGGATCAAAAGCATCCAATGCTTCGAAAGTGTATGCGCGAATTTAAAAGAACCACCGCGTACGACAAATACAACAAACAGTGGGACAAAGAGAGATTGGAGAAATATCGGGAAATTCATTCTTCGGAAGAGGAGGACTTGGAAGAAAAGGAAGTAGAGGATGACAAACAAAAGAAGTGGGATTGCGAAAGTATTCTGTCTACTTACTCAAATATTTACAATCATCCAAAATTGATTGAAGAGCCCCGAAAATCCAGAGATGCATCCAAAATTGAAATCGATCCTAAAACAGGAGTTCCTAAAAATGTGCTTCGTGGAAATGACAAGCTCACAATCAAGTCCCTGGCAAAGCACGACAACGAAAATGTTGCACTGAACTCGAAAACTGGCCCCAAATCGCTGTGCGATAAATCCGTCTTATCTACTTTAAGCGTTCTTTCGATTCGACCTAAGGATGAAACTCCTGAAGAGAAACGGGAGCGAAAACGATTGCTAAAGGAATACAGAGCTGAACGGCGTATAGAGAAAAAGGCAAATGCGGAAGCGTTTAAAGAGGAGAAGAAACGACAGGAGAAAATTAAAATTAATAACCAAATTAATATCCAAGGGAATCGGATTTTGTAAGCTAGTTTTACACCTTTAATTGGATTAGGAAATTGTTTTAATAAATATTTAAAATTTGTATCGAGACTGTACGTTTTATTCGCAGCACTTTGCCCTTTACGATCCAGTCCAGTTGGTTGGCACTTTGCGCCTTGAACTGGTCCTTCTCTCAAACCTCTTCCTTTGCTTTCGTTGACGTATGTGTAGGATCCCTTGCTTCCATCTCTATACCTATCACCTCTTCCACAATAGCCTATTTTCCTTCGAATCGCTCCTTCATTAGTGCCGTTTCCACAGGCAACACCATGTCAATTCCCTCCTTGTTTAGTACTCTCGTATTCGGTGCTCCTGCTCACTGATAACTCTCCTGTTGGTCATTCTGTTCTCTATAAGCATCTCGATTCTCGATTAGTTAATTCTGCAATACTTTAGCAACAACCCCTGAGCATTCCACTGCTTTTGCAGTGCTGGACTCTCCTCTACTGGCCTTCGAAACAGCCAGGAATTCAGTCACTTCCATTTCCATCTCTGCCGCTCCGCATTCTAGAGCCTCCATGATTCCTCCATAATGACACCTGTTCCGCTGCCTAATGTTACCTCTCTTCTTTCCGCAAATATCTTTACTTTCGTTTGCTTTTTCTTGTTATCTTTTCGACAGTTTGACCAGCTTAAACCTCTTACATTTCTTCTGAGCATAGAGTAAAAGAGGGGATAAGCAATGTCCGTGTAAAACCGAATATGGGAAGAAAACATTACTAGTTGTGGGTGAAGTACATCCGGGATAAGAAGTGCTGAAGCAAAGCGAATTCCATCTTATGGCAAGATTCACTTCGCCTTAGGCGCAGTGGCAAACTCCTCCTAGTAAAAAGGGGCACACTGTACCGATAGCAGTTTCACGATCACGACAGCAGTTGCTCAAGAAGGGAAGTGGTGAACGAGACTAGACCCCAAATGCGTGGTATTTTTTTTTTCAAAGGAGTGTAATTATATTTATTGAACAAGATGTCGCCGTTTACATACTTTTCTTAAAATAAAATAAAAAAAAAAATCTCACAATCACAAGAAGAAAAACAGCTGCACTCAAGAAAACTTACACAGGATCCTCACCCTCATTTGCTTCAGGAATGATTGGCAACGATATTTTTGTATTCTGTGGACTCGAATTTTGCGAATTGTTCTTTTTTTCTGGTATCTCCGGCTGTGGAATTTCAGGTATTTGTAAATTAGATTCCTCGATTGGTATTTGAAGTTGTTCTGCAGCAGGCATACTATTTGTCGGTTGATTTCGCTTCATTTGATTAGGCCCCTGAACATAGGAAATTGGTATTAAGCCAGCGGTTTGGCCATCCAGAGAAGCTAAAGCCCAGCCGGTGTTCATCAACTTGTGGGTATTTTGCACTTCTTTTGGAGCAACCAGGATAGTTTGCCCTGTCCGAATTGTAAGCTCTGTGGGATTTCGTGCTTGGAAATCGTATATGACTTGAGATGTAATGGGTCGCACCCAAGTTTTAGGATTACGAGCTGAAATGGTAGGCAATTTTCAATTTCATATTTATTTTTGTAAACTTCTTTAGAGGAAGGATGAATTTTTAATTGTTTTCATGGTAGAAGACACCATTAAAAGTTCATGCGAATAAAATCTCCGTATTCCTAGCAAAAACATAAGAAAGAAACCACAGAAAGTTCTAAGGAGATGGAGAAAATCTGGCACATAAAAGCTGAACAAAACAAATTTTTTTTCCTTGTATCACGCGTGAAAGACAGATTCCACAAAACTTTCCACAAAAAAACACCACAACAGCGTGTAAAATCGTGTCAAGGTGATAAGATTTTGCGCAAAACAAACTAATCTCGTGCACTACTGAAGAAGATTAAGCGCATTGCAGATAACAGACAGGGGTGAATTACTTACACTCTTCAATAGCCGTTTTGGTCACATCGCCTAAAAGTTTCATGAAGAGATAAGGCGCCGTAAATATGAATCCTAAGAATGCAAGCACAGGCCAAGCAGATTGACCTTTTGCACCTTTGGGTAATGGTGGCGCTCCAAGTCCGGCTGATGCTTCCGCAGCCGCGAACGCTTCTTTAAAAGCAATCGATGAGGGGTCAATTTTGGATAGCCTTAACCAGTATAAAAGTCTGGAAAAATAGGAAATTTTAATCAGTCGTCAAGTCTTTATACTCCCGTAAATACTTTTTATAAATCCAAGTCAGTCCTCTGAATATGGCGAAAGTTTGCCAAAACTGTGCAAATACACCTCTGAGCCTGCCGAAGTTGGCCGTAACACCTAGAATAGCTCGAAACGTACTTGTGATGGCAAAAAATGTGGAGTCAAGCATTGCGGCGATGTTCCCTATCGCAGCAACTAAAGATTCTATGCTTTGAAATGCAGGCCGAGAACTTTCCTCAGCTAATTGTATGAACTGATTTTCTGGATCGTTAGGATTCATGAAAGAACCTCCGAATCTGTTGTAAGAACCATATCCACTGTACCCCCCAAAACCACTATATCCTCCGTATCCACTACTCAATCCTGAATATCCCCCGTACCCGTAGCCTCCTCCATATCCACTTCCATAAAGTGATGAATATCCTCCGTTTCCAAATCCTCCAAAGCTGTTCTGGGAATTTACTGGTGGCGGAAGAGGAGGCGGAACTTGCAAACTGCGGACGTTTCCAAAGGGTGTCCTCATTACATTTGAACTGCTGTTCAGAATAGGCTCATTAAAAACCGGGCTCCTGAAGTTTCCTACACCTTCAGCCATTTTAATTTGGTCCGGTAGATTCCTCTATCCAAACTCTTATCACATCACAATCTTACAAACTACGTAAAAGGCCAATAAACTGCTTGTAATTCCCGAGGAGAACTTTATACTTCCCTGACAGATCTCATATGGTCTTATCTGTCATAGTGTCATCTAGATAAGAGTTCACCAAAGCTTATGTGGTCAAGTGGCGCTAGCATTTGTAGAGAGCCTCCGATTAAATTTATTTACCTAAGATTTCCTCCAAACAATCGGTTTCCAATTCCAATGAGCTTTTTGAAGCGACGCCAGGAAAGGAAAATGACAACTTTGGGATTGACCAGCTGACTGCAGATTTCAAACAAGTTGGGTTGTGATTTTGTTTGGAAATGTTGCGGCTAAGGAATCTCAATCCGTACGAGCGACATAAACTTATTATAAATGAGTACATCTTAAATCAGCCGGGCTCCACAAAATTATTACAACGAGATACATCACGAGATAAATGGGACATAGACGTGATACGTGAAAACCACAAGTTTCTATGGGATGAAGATGAGGAGCCTGTGGACACCTGGGAGAAGCAACTCGCTAAAAAGTACTACGATAAGCTCTTCAAGGAGTATTGCATAAGCGATTTAAGCAGATACAAAGAAAATAAGGTAAGTCTGATGGAAGTTTGTTGATTTAAAGATAATATGCAAACGCAAAGTGATGGTCAAGTAATCACTGTGTTGGAAATGCTCACCTTCCGATCAGAGATGTTTGTCCCTTTGTTAGGTTGACCAAAAAATCAACGGATACTGTGCTAAGTTACCAGAGAATTGATAAGTTTAAAGCAGGTGCGAGTATAAAACGAAACCAAATGAGCTCTCAATAACGGGCACGATGAAGTCAACCATTGACCATTAAAATTTTCAAATTATCATCTTTCCTTACATCTTTATTGTAAGTTGATACGTCCATTAGATACCAAGCAGAAAGAAAAAAAAGTTCCGAAAAACTTTTATTTACCAAAACATTTTAAATTTTGAAACTTCTTCGTACGAACGCCGTAAGTTAAATACATTAAACCTGCACTTCATCTAACCGATTCTTATTATCAGTTTTCCTTCTAAAAATTTCTTAGAAATCCTAAAAACTAAATTAAAATACCCAAAGGATACATTTGCCTCGATTTCGATTAGTGATGCAGTTTTCATGACCGTGGGTGTTGATACGTACATTACTATGTGTTTAGAAAGTATCGATCATAATTCGATTATCTTTAATACATATGTTTTATTTTCTCTATTTCATAAAGATAGCATTACGATGGAGAACAGAAAAGGAAGTAATTACGGGGAAAGGACAATTTGATTGCGGAAACAAAATTTGCAGTGAAACCGAGGGTCTGCGCAGCTGGGAAGTCAATTTTGCTTATATGGAACAAGGCGAAAAAAAGAATGCTCTTGTGAAATTAAGTATGACATTACAATAGGTCTGTTCGCGTACGTGTTTACTCAAAAACAATTAAATAATCTTTACAACTTTTAACGAGAACGTGTTGGCATATTCAAAAATTGGAAGAAAATTTCGTAACGTCACACTTTTCTCTGTTAAAGTTCCTTTCAAATTGGTTATTGGTTATTACAAGCGTTACACAAACTTCAACAAATAATGCCATCTACTCTAATTGAGCAGCCTTATTTTGTTTAAGTTTTTACTATAGTAAAAATATGATTCCATGCTAAATTTGTCTGCAACTGCTTTTAATCCATGAAATTTAAAATTTATTATTAAAAATTTTTTAATGAGAAAAGTACGCGAACAACGTCAATAATTTTAGAACACATCTTGAGGATATTTATTTACAGGATTATGTCCAGACTGCTCAGATAAATTGAATTACCACTCAAAAAAGAGAGAAATTAAGCGAGTTAAACGATTAAAAAAACAAGAGAAAAAGAGGACTAAAAGTGGGAAAGGTAGCTCCGAATCTTTAAGTGGAGATGATGAAACTGCCGGAATGACCATTGAAGGTGACGACGATGCAGAATGTCCCGAAAGGGAAGAGGATAGTGAGAGTGGTCAAAAAGCAGGAAAAGTAAGTCAAGCGGGGCAATCTTTGAAAAGCAAGGAACCGGATAAAATAAAATTCCAGCAATATTTAGATGACTTATTATTTTGAATATATAAATTTAATTATCGTATTAACGCGAGTTTTCTCTCTACTTCTTAAATTCTGTTATTTTTTCCATAAAGTGCGTTCTAATTTATTAAGTTGACCTCATACCCTGTCCTGTTATCTAGCTAATATTAGCAGTGTTTTTTTTTGCACAAAATCCATACAGGTCTCAAGATCCGGATCTCAGTTAGGCACATAATTGCAACAATAACACAAGATCCCGATCTTCATACAGATCTTTGATCTGGATCTTTAAAGATCTGGAAATTGGTACTTACTCTCACATATAAATGCATTTTTCTAATCTTAGATGTTGGTACTACTTGTAGTTAAATTCAAAGAGTAACATAGAGACGTAAATAAAAACCTGGTAAAGATTGTAAAAAATTTGAATTGGCGGTTTTTTTTATAACAATTAAACTTTCAAAATCAATACAAAATGGCCAAATGGGAAGGTAGCACTGTGGGCAGACGAGTCGCACCCAATTTATTTATTTCTTTCAGGATAAAGGGCTGGGAAGGAACAAAATCTTTCCACTTAGGATGACATGTTCCACGCTGAATTCCATGGGCAGAGCTGTAAAGTTTCTTTAGGAGGTTTCAATAACTTTCAAGAAATTGTTAAAATTATGTTGCTTTTTTAATGTGTTGTAGATTCCCCTAAAACTCGAAACATAAATCCATTGAAACTAATACAGTAATCCCCCCTATAACAAGCTTTCGTTTCATCAAAATATAACAAGCGTACTTCTCACTCTTCCCCAAAAATTACATTTTTACCTACATCATTTGAGAAAATCCTATCAATACTAATGCAAACGCTTTACCAACACCAAAATAAAATAGGTGGCAATTTTTATTTCTTGTCTTGTCCTCTTTGCTTTATGGTCGAAGGTACCCTGTGAAGCAACGGCTCTGCTCGTTTCAATGAATCCCCAGCCATCCCATCATCCCTCCCTCGTCATGAGATATTTAATTTTAAATTGCCAAAATAGAGGAAGTTGCCGGTAATTTAAATTTCCAAAGAAAATGAAGAAAAGATTCTTTATAGCTTCCTCTTTAATTTAATACCTAACACATACCTTAATGAAAACTACAACCACAGTTTCGTTGAAATTAACTGGTTTTAACGCATCTCAACTCAAGTTTCTATTATAATTAACCCATGTTTAACTCGGGTTAATCTTGCATGGAAACATACTTAATAATATGCCCACCTGAAATAGAAATTTGTTGTTTTCATCTCATCATGCCTTGAATTTTTGACTCCATAAAGAAATGACATAGAGCAATGCCTAGAAATTATTTTTAGATATGTTAAAATAAACAAAATCCTTTTGTTAATTATGTTAAAATATCAGAAAGTTTTATATAAATTATATCCAGTACTGAAATTTAAACAGCGTTTTACTAAATTTTTACCAGTTCGAGAGACGGAGGTAAATACATAATATATTTTACAAAAGTGAATCTTCTGCAATCGCCGGTTAAAAAGAATTACTACGAGCATTTTGGTAACTATTTCTATTTTTTGTACGCTACTAAAGTTAGTATTTCTTTTAAAAATAAACTTCATGACTTAAACTTGCTAAAGGGTGATACATGTGAGGTTTTACGGTACAAGCAAACTGTTTTCGTATTCTGATTTTACACGTGATACTTAGGGCTGTATTAATAAAGTGATACGAGAACCACAAGATTTTAAATTTATAGTTGTCTTTTATTCAACCGTGTCTTTTAAATATAAAGCAAAAGATAACAGCACAAATTAAGATCGAGTTAGTATAATACCACTTGATGAATTATGCCTTAACACAATTTAAATGTACAGAAAGTAAAATCGTAAAAAATAAATTTCAAATGACGATTGGAATAGTTATGGAGCTTATAGTGCTTTGCGCACAACCTGTTTTTTTACTTTTGCAGACAAAAGTTATATATGCTATAAATTTGAGAACTTCATGCAATATTTTATGCCACCCGATCGGAGCAAAATGATATATATTAGCTTTCTAAAAAATTTCCTTATTTTCCCAATAAAATAGAACATTTTTATAGTATTTGTATCACTTTGCACCACTCTACCATCTATTATCTCGAATTTTATATAATTTGGGTTTTTTGACCCATTTAATCAATTTTATATTTTAGTTTTGTGACGTAGATTTTCTCTAATTATTCTAAGGTCGCCTTTGCATATTTTGTATACTCGATTGGAAAATTTTACTATGAAAGCAGCTTTCCTATATTAACGACATCTCATGAACACTAGTAAGCTTTTCAGAATCTTTAATTAGAATAAATACAGGACATGTCTAATTATCATAGGGCCTCAAAATGAGGAAATTAATTTCCTGTCGATAGTTTGTGGCAAAGATATCTAATCAATTCTAATACCACGTTCCCTTCTCTAATCGTTCCTATGCAATCCTAATAAAAATTCGGTTTACGTTTACCACTCCGAGGCAAGGTTGTCAAAATTTGTCATTTGCCGGTGTGATTAGATAAGATGTGTCACATTAAATTGAAGTTGTCAACTAAGAAATTGTGGTATAGAGAGCGATAACATGTGAAATAAATACGAGAACACCGTGGCAGTGGTATGAAAAAACGTGCAGAAGGGCTGCTGTGTTGCTTTGCCCAAGTAGCTACTAAATAAGTACAAAAATTTTTAGTGTTTGGCTTGAATAATTTGTACAATGAACAAAAAGATAGTTGTGGTCGGCGCTGGAGCGGCAGGAATTGCTGCAGCCACGAAACTACTTGAGCTGGGATTTCACAATGTTGTCGTATTGGAGGCGGAAGATAGAATTGGAGGACGAATCCATACGGTTCCTTTTGCATCCAATGTAGTGGATATGGGAGCCCAATGGTAAGATTGTTTAGCATTTATAAAAGTTCTTTAATTAGACAAAAACATGTTTCAGGTGCCACGGGGAAAAGAACAATGTTGTTTATGAAATGGCAAGCAAGAAGAATTTACTTGAGCCGTCTGCTGAAGACTTTTATCGTTTTCTCTGTATTAAATCGAACAAGGAAATTGTGCCAGAGGGGGTCGCTCAACGTTTGCGATCTATTGCAGACGCAATATTTGAAGATAATGAGGCTATTGCTGAGTACAAGGGTTCCGTAGGAGCCTATTTTCACGAAAGGTAAGTTTTAAAGTTGTCTCGAATTCATAAAAATTGTTAATTTTGCGTTACTAGCCTAATCCGCAATTGTTTGCGGAGTGTCTTTATGTAACTGTTGATAAGAACTGTTTAATTATCTCAAGTTTAAGTTGGTCGTGATATTTTTGCAAGATTATTGATTAGACCACAAAATTATCTGTGTTTTCAGCAATTATCTTGACATCTTTTATGGAAAGTGATAGAAATGCTCCATTGCATTTTTCGGCAATACATATAACCAGATTTCACTTATCCTAAAAAGCCAGATCAGAAAACTTACAAATCTGGCAGGAGGGAAAAATTAAAGCTTCTGTCAGAAAATTTCAAACATACGGATTTCGGACTAAAGCTGGCTCCTTCGAGCAGACCTTTGGGTTTACGATACCTGTGTTCTCTACGCCGCGCAATTCAGTCAGCTCTCTAAAAGTCTAGTCTGGTCCGTAATTAACTAAATCTGCATTACCGACACTTAATGCCAAATTTAAGGCTAATGGCCTTATAATGGCCTTAAGATAATTTAAGATTCTGTTCACTTGTGAAGTGGCGTAATGACACTATAATGGCCTTAACTCATATTTCGTTAACTTATTGAAATTTTCGTGAAATCGTATAGTCCGAGAGTTGGCAACGTTTTCAGCACTTAATTTTAGCAAGGCTCATTTTCATATATCCCCTTCCCTTTTAAAGTGTGAGAAGTATGCGGGCCGTCTGGCTGGCGACAGACGTTGCGTTTACCCGTACGAGTCGCGTATATACAGGTAGAAAATGCACAAATTATATGAAGATAGCATAACTTGTATTGACATTATTGTTTTTTATAAACAATTATTGATATTAATTCATTATTGACAGACGGTTTCAACGTTGTTAACACCGCCCCAGACGTTGATTTAGAAATAAATAAAAGAGCATTATTAATTAACATTATTAATTTAATTATAATTATTGATTTCCCAAACAGAAATTCCGTTGCTAAACTAATGCCAGCCCGGTTTAAGTATAGTAAAAAATGAGTACAAAATGAGCACATTATCCAATCACTCTAAATACCCTAGACAGACGGCATACTCGAATGAGCATTATGATGATATCCAAAATGACGTAGCTCCTGGGCTGCCTTTATGATATCGTAAACAAATCGTAATATTTTGACGTCACAATGCTCATTACAGCATGCCGTCTGTGTAGGATGTAACAAAGTTTTCCCTGCTTTTTAGAATTTCTGGTATTTTCATTAAGAGTCGCTTTAGCTGGTGGTATTCATTCAGGAAACATGTTGAAGCCATCACAGTGTACCAGATTTACAGCCTTATTCTCAATTTCGATGGAATGGGATTTTAAACGACCCACAAGCGCAGGGAAGTCATTACCCAACAGATTCCGCAAGTAATTCTTAGTAAGCAAAACTACTTCTGACTTAGATTACTTAGGAAGCTTAGTATCTGTTAGTGTCATAGATTACTTATACTACAGATAAGTCTGTAAATCATTTTACTTCTCTTTTCTGCAATAAAATTGAGTTGAGTTGAGTTTACTTTCGTTTTGCACTGGCTTGTCCTGAAGATAACAATGAAAACTCAAATTTTCACAGTAAAATACACACTAAATCTCTTCTGAAAGAGATATGTCTTTACTTCCTGGATTACTTTTTTTTAGAAGGTAATGAATTATAGAACTTGTTATTTGTACGGAAAAATTTGATTGTAACCATTTAGTGAATTTTCCATTCATGATGGAAGTAGTTTCCTCCGGAGTTGATTACCATTTTCGCTGCTGGGGAATTCACTATAAGTCCTTAATTTAGAAATATCGAATTAGCACTCAGTTTTTAGTCTCTAATGATTCCTGTAGCCATTTAAAAAACGGCTATTGCAGCCTTGTAATAATTCCTTTCGAAATTAATTCGCATTCTATGGAATTCAAAATTTCTAATTACATTTATTTCAATTTGGAATGAGAATTACTAAGATGAATCATCATTCCAGATAATGATGTATGGAAGTTCAATTCCTCGTAAATTTGGAAGAGGTTGCCAACAGAATTGAAATGTAATTGAGAAAGAATTACCAATGTCTTTAGAAAAGGAATTAAAAATCGATTTTAATTTTTATTCTTCCAGAAAGGAATTGAAAAAGAATTGAGAAATTAAGCACGACTCTTGTAATTTTTCTCAATTACATTTCAATTCCGTTGGCAATCTCAGTCGAATTTACGATGAGTTGTAATATTTGGAATGTTAATTCATCTTAGTAATTCTTGTCCGGAATTTAAAAGGAATGAAATTAAAAAAATCGATTCCAAGGAATTGAATTGGAATGTAAATGGGTAATGTCTTTTTGAGAACACTGTGGTATTGTTAGTTGTGCTCGTTACAAATACGTAGTGATTTTTTTTAGGTATTATGACGAAATAAAGAAGCCCGAGAATGCTGACATTGACCGCAATACTGCAGATCAATTCTATGAGTTCATTCAAAAACTCGAAAATTCAACCGATTGTTCTGATAGTCTTTTCGACGTTTCTGCAGAAGGGTATGTAGATTACTGGAAATGTGAAGGGGATCAACTACTTAACTGGAAGGATAAAGGTTATGTTACTATTCTTCGCATTTTAATGGTATTTCCTGTGTGTTATTTAAGGGATTTTGTTTCCTAATGTGGAAAATTCAATTACAGAACGCAGACGGTAGGAACGACTTTGGTGTATTAAATAAACGCATAATTTTTAATAAGGCTGTTGAGCACATAGAATGGGACAGAGAAGAAAATCAGAATGCTTCCATTAAGTGTACTGACGGAGAAGTTATAGAGGCAGATCATGTTATATGCACTGTGTCCCTGGGAGTTTTAAAAGAGCGGTTCCGTGTTTTCATAATAATTCAAGAGTAGCATATAAGAAATTATTTCCATTATTTTATAGGCATTCTAAACTGTTTATACCAAAGCTGCCAGAAACGAAAATACGTGCCATAGAGGGTTTGGGTTTCGGAAATGTTGGTAAAATTTTCCTTGAGTTTTCGCCAAAATTTTGGCCTGAAGATTGGCCTGGTGTCTGTTTGCTATGGGAAAAGGATGATCTTGACCAAGTGAAAAACGGAAAAAATGCTTGGCTTGAAGACGTGTTTGGATTTTTCACTGTAAAGCACCAGCCAAATATTTTATTGGCTTGGATATTTGGAGAAAATGCTAGAAAAGTGGAAGCAATACCGGAGGATGAAATTCAGGAAGGGTTGTTAAGTGTTCTACGAATGTTTTTGGAGTATAACATTCCAGAACCAGTGGCACTGAGAAGGTTAATTCCTTTTTTTATATTTCTGTTGCGAGTATATGTTAAATTGCCATTTTAGATCGATTTGGTATAGCAATCTGAATTTCCGAGGATGTTACTCCTTTCGATCAATGAAAAGTGAGGAACTACAAACTAATGCTGCACAATTGAGCGCTCCTTTGCAAAGAACAGGTACAAACTCACCAGTATTGCTTTTTGCTGGGGAAGCAACGCATGATCACTACTATTCAACTGTTCACGGGGCTATTGAGTCTGGATGGCGTGAAGCTCAGCGTCTTTCCAGTTTCTACAATAAGTAAGACATTTTTGTGTTGGGTTTCTATTGCACTGCATGCTCTCCTATTTTTGTTTTCTTTCCAGGAACATTTCCCGTCTTTGAACTAACTTGCTTACATTTAACACATTTATTTGGAACAATTATGCTGTCGAAGAACTCTGACTTTTCTGGTCATATTACTGTATTTTAAAATACACATTTTTAAAAATGATACGTTGATTGCATTTTGGTTGCTTTTTTACGTAGTGTCGTAGAGGTGTTAGTTTTAGAAATTGCAAACGAAAACACACAAAAAATAACATACCTGCTTGCCAAGATTCTGCCATTAAGATTTTCTTTAAAAACAATTTCAGCTTATTACACACGCCAAAAGTAAACGAGACACACACTTATGATGTGCTTATATTGGGAGCTGGTCTTGCCGGCCTAGGAGCTGGCCTTACTTTAAAAGGTGCCGGTAAAAAATTTGCAATTTTGGAAGCCCAGGAATATATTGGTGGCCGCGTAAAGACAACAAACATGCTCAAATGCAAATTGTCTAACTTGTCTTCAGCGACATTTCCAGATATCGTCGACTCTGGTGCTCAGTGGTTGCATGGGGAGCAAAACAAATTATATCGCATTGCGACTAAACATAATTTACTAATGACAGACGTTTCAGAGGAAGGATTAGGTTCATATGTCCGTGAGGATGGATATGTATTCGATGACTTCTTTCGAAAAAAGATTGATTTTATCATAGGTACAATTCTTGAAAAATGTGAAGGCTTCGTAAGTTGTGACAAGTATCCCCCATCCGTTGACAACTTTCTGGAACAGGAGTTTCAGCAGTACTTAGATTCTCTAAATTGTCCTGAGCAGATAGAACACTCTAGGCAATTATTTGACTGGCATCGACGATTTCAGATCATCGATAATTCCTGCCTTAGCCTGAGGGATGTCTCAGCTAAGTTTTGGGGCAGCTATTCGTACAATGGAGAGAGTTGTCAGGCGCACATTAATTTTAGGAATGGATTCAGTTCCCTAGTAAACGCTCTTGTTGAAGAAATAGGAAGCGATCGGATTTTAACTAAGAAAGAAGTCTGTGATATCAATTGGAATGTTGTTAGTAATGGAAATGGATTAATAAATATTTGTACAACCGATGGTTCATTATATTCCACGAAGCATGTGATAGTAACTTTTTCATTAGGAGTTTTGAAACAACGGGAACAACAGTTATTTAATCCAGAATTGCCACAAACTTTAAAAAGTGCAATAAAAGATGCAGGCTTTGAAGCGATCGATAAAGTTTTTCTCCAATTCGATCATCCTTGGTGGGGGGATTTAGAGGGCATTCAGCTTATTTTTAAAGACGACAACTACAAGGTAAGTTTTAACTTAAGATTTAGCAATTGATTGTTCCAAACCAATCCCAGATCTTGAGTAGAGAACAAATAAAATTGTTAATTCTACAGGGTAAACCTTGGACGCGTTATCTGTCCGGTTTTGATGTGATAAAGCCTGGAGTGCCCAATACCCTGCTAGGATGGGTTGGAAGTTACGGTGCTATTGAGATGGAGAAGTTAAGTGACGAGGAAATTGTTTCGGATTGTATAGAATTATTAAGAAAGTTTACTTCACTCCAAATACCTTATCCAATTAAGTATTATTGGTAAATTTGTTTTTGTTTGCATTTAAGAAAACATACCAATGTTCCTCTTCTTCAGTTCTCGTTGGGGTTCCAATAGATTTGTTCGAGGAGGTTACAGCTACATAAGTACAAAATCCGATATGACCGACAGTATTGGAAAGGTGCTCTCTGCTCCAGTAACCATTGAACACTTATCTAGCGACAGGTCAATTATTGATAATTTTAAGAATCTCTACGTGAACGATAGACAGTTAAATAAGAAAGCAACTAAATTCCATCCACTCTTACTCTTTGCGGGAGAAGCTTGCCATGAACAATATTTCTCAACTGCGCACGGTGCTTTTAGATCAGGCGAAGAACAAGCTCAGAAAATTTTAAAATGTCTTCAGTGAATGAAGTGCACATAAGATTATACAAAAATTTACAACACGTGTTTGTTTTCTACAATTCTTTCAATATTCTGTTTCATGGATTCTCATTTTTAATGATTTTGGTGATTAACACTTGGTTTTGTAAAGCTCATAGTAGAAGTAAATAAATGATTTTCGTGGAATTCAGCATTTTTAAAAATCATTTAATCTAATACTAATATATCACAGTAGCAAATTACTAAGGTCCGAAACTTGTGCCCTAACTACTCGTTTTATTGCCTGATCTTATTCCGAATTCGTTGATTACGTTGCACGGAAAAATGGGATTTGTTATTTGCCCCCTGAATGAATTTCTGTGGTTATTGTATTTATGGTTACTAAATTCAAATACGAAAACGTTTATCGTAAGGCGAAATTTCAAGTGACTAAAGTACTATATTTCATCAAAGATGTGAAGAAACTCTCTACGCAATGGTTGTTGCGTTCTCTAAAAATTGACCAGAAGCAGCAGCGTGTTGATAATTCGAAGCGTGGTTTGGCGTTGTTTTAGCCTATGCCAACGGAAATTTTTGGTATATATCCAGTGTGCGGATCTCGGGGAGATACCCCACCTCAGTCCACATAATCTTCTACATTGATGCGAGACCACTTTCGCTTTTCTAATCTTTTCATCAATATGATGCTTCCAGGTCAGCATTGAATCCACGTATACCCCCAGTTATTTGGTCTCTCTAGAAGCGTTGGTTTCAGATCCAAAGAGCCTAAGTGGTTCAAATTCCAAATTCTTTGTCTCCCTAGTGAAGACTATTGCTTCTGCCTTGTTCTTCACACTATCCTTCCACCACTCAGAGAGTTTTCCTTATGATGGCTCTTTGCCTCTCGCCAGCAACGCCAAGTGTTCCACAGCTCCAATGACATAAATGCCTGTCCCTTCAGTAAGGAGTCTACTATGACATTCTACATAATATAATATAATATATTTCAAACAGTTTGTGTACAAAAATTACAAAATATTAAATGTACAAAGCGCTTCGGAAAATATATGTTTTATAATCGTAGAGCTAGAGAAAACTAGAAGAAAAAACTAAACTACTAGACTAGATTCAATCCAACTAATAAATAAATAAAATAAAATAAAAATAAGGAATACAAAAAAAGAAAGAGGTAAATGAAATTCAAAGTAAATATAATGTTAATAGAATGCGTAATTGTCTAGGGAAGGTTTAGAGTTTTAATCAATTAATAAAACAGTCTGTTGGATCCCGTTCGCTGAACCTCCGGGGGTAAAGAATTCCACTTGCGGATACTCTGGACAAAATAAGAGCGCTCACCATACTGAAATCTACATCGAGGAATCAACAAATTAGAGTGGCGAGACGACTGCAAAAAAGTCAATTTCTCAAACAAGTACATATACGGGTTGTTGACTGAAAATAATTCCGTGAAGGAATTTCAACCTACGCCGGGATAAATATATTTTCCATGGGTTGGCCAAGCAAGAAGGCCGCATGTTGAGATATGTGGCAGTTGCGCGGCAATTTCAGTACAAAGGGTGTAACATCGTTAGAAGTAACCATGAGCTTTCTGCGACATATTGAGACAAGAACTGGGAAAACTGTACACCCATAGGTGAAGTGAGGAATCATAAGACTTCCAACTAACTTTTTTCTTGTATGTAAAGTTAGTAAACTGGAGTTAAGCCATAATCGACGCAGGCAACCATAAATTTTCTTTATTGTGGCATTAACAAAATTGCAACATGTGAACTCCGAGTTCAACTCAAAACCCAGACTTTTGGCAGATTCGACATAATTAAGCCTGTTTTTATTTAAGAAGATCGGTGGCGAATTATTCCGGTCAAGATCATTTCTGATTTAACAGGATTTAGAGTTAACTTGTTTCGTACCGACCAGTCATAAATTCGTTCAAGATCATCATTCATTCTGCATACACAATCGTCCATTAGACCAATAGGTCTGCTAAGATACAACTGAACACCATCAGCATAAAGATGAATGGATGCATTCTTAATAACAGCTGGAAGATCATTAATATAAAGGCTGAAAAGAAGTGGACTTAGTATAGAACTTTGAGGGACAGCACAACTAACAGGCACGCTGACCTCCTTTACGTACTGCCTACGCCCAAGTAATAATTGTTTGAAAAGGTTTATGACTGACGAGGAAAACTGAAATTTATTTCCCAATTTTGATAGCAGTCTTGAGTGATCGATAGAGTCAAAAGCTTTTTTTGAAGTCGAGTAAAACAAGAATTGTCAAATTATCATTATCCAGTGCTTCATAGATATCTGAGGTAACTTTTATCCTAGCTGTTTCACAACATAAAGTCCCCTTTTTGATGAAGTTTTTACGTCTGACGTAAAGCTCTCAGCTTTCTTGTTTTTCAGAAAGGGATAGCTTTCCTTTTACCCGAGCTCATGAAATAAGCACAAAGCGGAATTGAAAAATCCTCTTGTTTAAGTTGCCTGCTTTCTATGGAAGCAAAATTTAAATTTTCAAAAGATGTAGCCCTTAAGATGGAAAGGCTGACTTTTTGGAAAATAAAACTGAAATAAAAACTTTATTAACCACTTTTTATTTGGATAAAAAATAAATTTTATATATATACAATTGTACAGATCGCCTTACAAAATTATATAACAGATTTAAAACCTAAACCTGCATTAAATACACAATTTCCAGCTAGGATGGAAATCTGAATAGCAAATATTCAGACATGAAAACAATTTAAATAATATTTTGCAGTCATAAGACCATCGCTAAATCTACTCTCTCCCAAATGGAATTTGAACAAATAATATCTAAGTAAAAACTCATCACTGTTCCTTAGAAACTGACTTCTGCTATTCAATTTTATCACTGAGATGTAATGAAAATAATCTACTTTTCTCGGCTCGCCACTGCTGCTACCAATGCTGCCCCCCGTCCTGAGCCGTCTTCTGATAACATCAGATCAAATTGTATGTGCGGCTTGACCAACTCTCGAATTTTTCCCATCATAAGATCATGGAATCGTGGATGGAAGCGATACACTGATCCATCAACACCGACCTGAAAAAAGTTATGTAGTTTACAGTTTATGTTATTTGATTTTCTTATATATATAGTGCGATATATATCATCCTTTAAAGGGCCATTATTGTCAGTACAGCGCTTACGGGGAGCTACTCAATGTCGATTCTTACCAAATCAAACGTAATTCACGGTATAAATCCCACGAAATGATACTTAATCGCTTAAAATGTGTCACTGGCAACACCATTATCTTCCAGTGAAAGCAGTTTAAAAATAACACACTGGTAGCCGTCAATGTCATCTGATTTCGGCACAAGCAAAAGAATGAAATGAGAAAAACAAAGAGATCAAATGAGCGACAAATCAAAGCACGTTGTTACCGTTTTTAAAATAATTTCTTAGTTTACGAAAAGGACTTCCATAAAAATTTCATATCTGAGCGACGACTGAGATTGCGTGGAATTCAATTTCTATCCAGTCGAATTCACCAAATGGCAGCACTTTTCCTCACTTAAGTGAAAATCCCTTAAAAATTTCGAACTATAATTTGGTCACTAAGCAAGAATCTGAATAAGACTTATTTGGGAGAAACATGAGAGTAAAGGAAACAGATACCCCCATAAGCACTGTACTGACATTAATTCAGGGTATAGATGTACTTTCCAAAGCTGGCCTTCTGTACATATTTGTTAATAAATTATTATTACTTTCAATCCAAGTAGGAAAAGAATGATCAATGGTTTAATACCATCTTGAAGTAGTTGATAGTATAAAATTGACATTGCAAGTTGCTACGAGGCACTGTATTCAAGATTAATTTTATTTTTGTCTCCACGTGACAACATACATCTTCCCCGGCCTTAAATTATAAATCTTCTTGAAAGAAAATTTTCTTGGATCCTTTCCGGAACATTATTACGTGAAAGCATTTGTTTTTTTCTTTTTTAATTGAAATGAATTATAACTTACCGTAACGCTGGGTTCATCCATTTTATTTATTAGTGTAGCAATTCCGGTGGAAACAAGATATGCAGCCCTTGTAGAAACACACTCACAAATAAATCTGACATTAGCACAATCTTCATCTGTAGCATGACACAACCCTAATTCTTCTAGGACCATTTTGCAGTTACTGAAATCTCCTTGAGGATCTGATTCAATTTCTGATACATATTTTGTGAAGAACTGGCCGCGTGTAAATAGGACATCTGATCCTTGGCCACCAAATAAAAGTCCCATCTTTGTAAATTTAACAAGCACAAGTCGTACCAATTCTCCCATGTACATTCCAGAAATCATTTTTTCTTGACTGAAATTGGAATAAAGCGATCAGCACTAATTCATGTTTTTTGTTGCTTGTGTGTAAAACTTACATTTGCTTTCCCGGATTTATACTATGTTCATCAACATCATGATCATATTCAGTGCGGATAAAGTCTAAACATCCATTGTCACCAAATGCACCCCACTCTGTATTGATTAAAACGTGTTCCTTTGTATTTCCAGGCAGATCGAAAAGTTCTGCATTCTCAACTCTCTCCACGTAGCAGGCGTTACTTCCGGTTCCTTTTAGAAAGGAAAAATGACATTAATTTGTAAATTTTTTGAGAAAAACAAATATAAAATGTTACAGCACACGTCACAATATACACCTTACACAGTTGACCAGATGAAATGCAAATAAAAAAATATTTAAATGAACATTTAACTAGTCGAACGAGTTGAAACAGTTTATGCAATTTACTGAATTGGATGCATTAAAAAGGAACTTGGAATTTAAGCAAAATAAAAAGTATAGAAACTATGTCCTCATGAAAAAGGTATCTACACCTATTTTGTTGTGTTTTAGTTGAAATGCATTATTACAGAATTACCACAGTCAGTAGGTCCTAGAATTGATTTTTTTCTACAAGAAGAACATAAAAAAAATAAAAATTGAGCAGCCGAACGGGAGAAAAATTTCTTAGGTTTTTTGGTTGCATTTCTGAAAATACAAAATGACTTTAAAATTCCCCACGCAGATTAATGTAAAGTG
>QYTT01084546.1:0-19968 GCA_006980735.1 Dasypogon diadema
TCCCCTTTCCAACGATATCACTCTTTGCATACTGCAAGGCGCGAACGTTCTTCCCATAGTGTTGTTGTTGTAATTCACATGTCACTTCTACTTAATTTTTACCTGTGTTAAACACAACATATAAACATGAAACCTATATTCTGCAAATCGCCTCGCCTTTACCTTTACAATGATGTAGGTTACATGTTTATAAGTTGAATTTAAGACGGGTAAAAAGGTACCACAAATTTTTACCAGGCCTATTAATATATAGATGATGAAGCGGAATGAGAGCGCACTCTTCTTTGTGGATAAGATTGTTGTAAAGTGCACATCAGGAATATGTATTATTAATACATACATATATTGAGTCTCCTTGTTAACTAGAAAAGGATTTATATTTTAATTGGTTATACAGTCGACTCACAATGTGCATAATGTGAACATAGAATTTCTAACACCTGAACAAATGAATGCTCGATAATTTGAAATCGCTATTTAAGCAAAGTAGAAATTGTTTCCGTTTTTATCTTTTGCTCTATTTTTATTCTATATGCCGATTTTAGACAATTTTTTGACTCTGTGACATTACCTTACCTACCGCTCATAAAAAAGAGCGTCAAATAACCATACGATCTGTATCAACTCCCAACCATATCAGAAAGACAGACCTGATCACTGATACAATCAACGACTTGTATATCATCAATTCAGTACCTGTGAATATCTCTTTGGATTTCAGCAAGGGTTTATGAAAGGTATGAAAGGCAGTGACAAGTATTGCACATCCCTTTTAAAACTGCTGCAGCTCAAAAATTTTTAATTTTCGGCTCATTTCAAAAATACAAACTACAAAGACCTATCTTCCTTTCAAAAAAGTCGTAGAAGTGTAAACTTAATGGAGTAAATAACCTTGTCGCATTTACAAGTGAAAATATTTAGCCCTGTAAAACAGTAACATGAAATATTGTGTATATGTTTATATTTTGAGTTGCGGCAGTTTTGAATTGATTGTGCGAATTGAATTGAATTTTGTTATTAATTTTCAGAAAAAATATTTACTTTCCATTACTGCTAAATGATGCCTTTCGGAAACAGGTTGCATTTATTTAGATTCCCATGAATTATGGTAATCTTTGAACATTGATAGATCCTATTTTAATTTGCCTAGGGCCCAATGCGGTTTTTCATCAATATTGCAGTAGCGCTGTATCTTTAGAAATCTCGTATTCCAAATAAACTGCGTTTTTCCTCTATATGAGATGAAATTTGAAGTTAACCGAATGATCCAGTCCGCTATACTTCGTTTAATAAGTTTGAGGATAACCCCAGTGAGCCATACCGTGTCAAAGGATTTTCCTACGTCCAAGTCCAGAACTGCTCTGTATTGCTTATTCCCTGCACGGATTGGATCCAGGCTACTTACTATGATATTAGAAAAAAGTTGCCGTATAGGATATAGGGGAGGATAAATTTGGGCCCAAACTTGGAAGCCCCCTTAGTCTCACATTTTGTATCAATACGAATGAGTTTCTTCACTTTTCAGAGTTCGGGAAAGTGCCCATTATTTATGCAATTGATAAACAAGGTAACTAGAAATATATGTACTGATTCCGGACATTTTCAGAAAATGAATGTCCATCAGAGAACTCTAGTCTTTTAACAATCTCAACGGTTTTCATCTACAATTCATTGGACTTTAGCCACTATTTCTTCCAGTGTGAAGGTTTGTAGAATGTTTTATCCACTGAAAAATGTTTGAGCTACTTCGAATAATAAAATCTTCTCATAAGGGGATCTGAAATTTGCAATTCGCAAACTGTTTGAGGTTATATTTACCTCAGAGTTTGATGTAAAACTTTACCGAGGCAGGATTGGGAACCTCATTTTTGATCCCTCTGATGATGCATAGGTTCGTACGTATGGATGAATCAAATACTGAGAGCGGAATTAGAGCTGGTCTCTTCAAGGATTTGAGAGTGTAAGTGATACTGTGCTTAGAAAAGTACACCAAGGTTTTTCACGTGGAAGCGGGCAGATAACTTTAGAACTTGTATATTCATGGATTGTTATTCGCGAACTGCTTTGAAAACCAAGCAGCTATCAAAACTTCTATGAAATCCTTTGCTGCCTCTAAATTAGTTAAAGATTACAAATGTTTGTTACTTATTGATATTATCGCTGATATCAATTCATTTTTCGATGACAAAAGGCATTATCTTGGAGGGATCACAGAATTGGACTCAATGAAATTCACAAACCAAGTGTTGCGTTTTTTGAATACCACATGGCATGCCAGATAATCATTAGGCGTCAACTGGATAGAATTCGCATCACAGTCCACCGCAAGATAGTTCATTTCTCAGACTACTGGGCACGGGATGCTCTGGGTTTGCTTAGCAAAATGAATAAAAGGAAGATGGGATTATTTAGCAAGATAGGTAATGAGAAATGTACTTACTTTGCAAAAATTGGATAAGGTGGATAAAAAATGGGAAATTGGATGGCGATAATAGAAACTGCAGAGCGAAAGGGGTAATGACTTTATAACATGACTTCGTAACACCAGAAAGGAATGGAATGCTAGCAAAGCTGATCCCCATTTTGATGGCGGAAGCTTTTTGAAAGCAAATCAACAAAAAATCGGCCATTCTAGTGATAAGGTCTCCGGAGGATATGCAGAAACGATGACACCACCCGTCATTTTCAGCAAAAGGATACAGAATTTCCTCCTCTTTTCTCGATTTCAGACAGGAACCCACGCCGGTGGTCGAGCCTCGAGTGAGCTGAGGTTCATATGCGCACGGCGCAGCGATTTATCTGGGTACCAGTGGTAAAGACAATTCTACTGACGAGAGTTGTACCGAAGCCACTGGGATGTTGCACTGTAAAAATTCCATTCCGTAAATTGTGGCTTACTTGCAACATTTGTCAGGTTAAAATTCATCAGTTTCCTTTCCAAAATTTCCATCATAGGGTTGTTCCCTTAGCACATGCGATACTTTAAAAAAATCTACACTCCTGAAGATCTGATGCCTTCTGTGCAGCGAATCCCCATTTTAGGGCTGATGAAAAACAAAATAAAAGACGAAAAAACAGATGTTTCTTCAATAAGATGCACAGCTACCGAAAATTAATTTTGCAATCTCTCGATTCCTTTAGTATTCCGTAGCTGTTTTTAATGAATTGGCGGATTTTCTACTAATCTAAAATCCTCTGGACTGAAAAACAAGCCATAAAGTAGGTTTAGGTTTTTATGAACGTTTTTAAGGTAGAAATAAATATTAAGAAAGTCCTTATATGAGTCATCGGTCTTAAAAAATTCTGCTTCATGACTTGTGTTCTATAGTCGAGGGGGTGTATGTATTAGGTGTGGACATTTGAGTGTTTTCTAATACATGGAATGTAAATATTTATTGGTAGTTTTTATTATGATCGTAGTAATTATGATATGCTTGCGTGAATCCTAACAATATTTCACTTGTATGTAGACCTTAAATAGCTTGTCTACTCCTACAGTTTAGATCACTATAAAGCAAACTTCTTTCTATATACACCTCCAGATTAAATGTGGGTGGCACTGAACGTATTGCCTTGCAGTGATCTTCAAGTAAAATGAAAATTTTTTCTTGTCTACCTTGTCTTGGGATATTATCTTATTAAATTTCTTAATAATTTTCCAAACTTACCACAGGGTTTCGTTGTTTATAATTGTGAATTCCTTGTTTTTTTCCAGAATAAGACGGGTAGATTTATGTATAGAGCCAGGACAATCTCTTGGCCTTATGATTCGTGGAGGTGTAGAATATGGCCTAGGAATTTTTATAACAGGTGTAGATAAAGATAGTTGTGCCGATCGAGCCGGCCTCTTGATCGGAGATGAAATTCTCGAAGTGAATGGTCAGTCATTTCTGGATGTAACACATGACGAGGCCGTTAGTCAGTTAAAATATCACAAACGTATGACACTGGTAGTACGTGACGTCGGTAAAGTTCCACATTCCTGCTCCTCTATCGATCTGGAGCCATGGGATGCATATAGTCCTACAGGAACGAGGTAAGATAATTACATTTTTTTTTGTATTTATGTATGCCACGCACATTCGTGCAAAAATACACTTACAGGACGAGAAGAAAATGTCCAGTGTCAGCGATGGTGGAGGAGAAAGCACGTTCCTTACTGCCTAGACATCAATTTGCAAGCCTTTCGTATTATATAACTGAATATGGTGCGAGAGCAATGACCATAGATGCCTTTGTTGCCGTCTTATTAGAAATGTTAGATACACCAGAAAAAGTACTGAAAAGTAATACGTGTAACGGTATTTTTACTAACTCTTTCTTGTAAATATTGCAGCACACTTTAGTAACAGAAATTCGTGAATTGGTTTTTCCTGAGGATCGAACTAGATACGACGAATTAGTGTACAGAAGGGACCGAGATGCGTATAGTATAGAAAGGCATAGGGTAAGTAAGTTAATCTCATCGCATGCATTTCCTAAATAGAAATATCAAATCCTAATAACACCTCTATCACCTGCAGCTCATTTTCGCATTATTTGTTCATTTAGCAAACTAAACACATCCCATTTGTGAAAAACTTTCTCAGTTCCTCCCAGTGTTAGGGCTTTGGCTTGGCTTAGTTCCTGTGACGGAAACGAAATACTTACGGGAAATTTCCCTATATATATAAATGCACGATTGCTAGCCGCAACTAGGGGACACACGAGAGAAGGAATTTCATCACGCAACAGTTTTAACTTCACTACAGAAATCGTCAAGCCAAAAGTACATTAAAACCTCGTTTGCAGGCTCTAATCAGGAGTTGAACGCGAAATCTTTTTAAGATATTTATCAAGTCACGAAGATTACCTGCTGCTGCTGTATTATTAATTAACTACTCTTTCGTTTCTGCGTTCACCTTGCTCTGTTGCTAGCTAATATCTTGATTGAATTTTTAGATAGATTTACAGGGTGTAAAGGAAGCTAACTAAAAATGAATTCCAGACCCTAGGCAGACAACTCTGTAATATTTTGCGACTCACTTCCAGAAGGCATTATATTGGAGCATCAATGATTAATTCACTGCTTTATATGGCTGGAACTTTAGTCATAATTTTTTTATTTGTTTTCGAGAATTCACTGATTTCGTGCTAGCTACCTCACGCTAGCTCCTTTCGGATAAAAATTTTAATATTAAAAATAGCTGGAAAGTAAGCATTTGTTCGTGACTAGCTGAGCTGACTCAGACCGTGTCAATAAAACTTCCGTGTGTAAATGGGGTGGATGGGTTAAACAGCTCGGGCCGCATTGCTGTTTATCAAATTTGTACAAAACGTGCTTTTTTATCAAAGTTTATATTAAAAGTATTTCGTCAGTCATTATTTCTTTGTAGGGGTTGGATTCCATGGTCTCTTCTCAAAGTCCTTTCAATAGCTTTTAGAATTTTATTTACTTTCAGTTACGTTACCACAATGTACTCACTGGAATAAACTTTCGTTGCATTCTCATTGCTTACTATCTAACTATCTCGTTATACAGGGTATCCCAGTTAAACTGACCGATCGGGCATCCAGGAATAAGTCTTCATGAGACAAATAAAAAGTTGTATGGAGGGGAGAGAGAAAAATCCTAACGTTTTCGATATAACAGCAATTGAAGGTTATTTGGTCGTTTTTACGTATAACTCATACTGAGCACGATATCCTCCTATCTTCTTTCGTTTTCGAAATAACCGATCCCGAAGCCGACCTTGTTCTATGTCCCTTTCTAGGAACAATAAAAAAGAAAATTCTCAAAACAATAACAAATGGACAGAATGACATAGATTTATGTTACTTGAATACGGGTAGGTATTTAGAATTATAGAGAACGAAATATTCCATAGTTCACTACAGGCGTACGAATTGATTTCATGATAATGCGCAAATGTGAAATTGGATTTTAAAATGCGACAAGTTCAAGGATAAATATTTATTTACTTTTAAACCTTAAATTTTAAATAGGAGTTAAAGTTGTAAACCAAAATTAGCTTTTTGCACTTCGCAGTAAAACGCAAGTCCGAGACTGAAAAACAAAATTTGTCATGAAATATTTTTATAAAGCAATTCCTGCTAGATCTGACGGAATGCCACACATCAAAGTGTATGCCTCGTTCCGCCATAGAATGATGTCCTTTTGGAAATTTTACTATTTTCAAAAAAGAGTGCAGGATGTAGAGGTTTTTAGGAGGAACTCCTACTTTCAATACTGGAAGAGGTATCATTTACTTTAAGAAATAAAATATTTCAGGAAGTTTGGCTTGCGCCACCGCCTTTGATTTATGAATTGTTCGAGGTAAAACTAACAGCCGAACACTACATTTACCCGGTCTGACTCCAACGAATTTTGTTGTGTGGGGCAAATTAAGAAATACGTGCCTACCCTGTAAAAATTGATACGAGGAATCAGTTGGAAACATGAATTCTGGAAGTATAATGGTAAATGTTAAGAAAAACTTGGTCACCATCGATGAGCCAGCGAACGATGGCATGTAGTCCGTCTAGTTTAATATGGAGGGCCCATAAAGCAATTATGGTAAGAATATAAGAAGGCTTTGCATCTTGGCCATACTGGAAGCGGGCAGGTGCCTTCCGGTATTGCAACCGGAGGGGTTAACCATTGTGGTCTGATCGGATAGTCAGGCGGCCATTAAGGTCCTGACGAAACCCTTCGTCACATCCAAGTTGGTGAGGGACTGCAAAAGGGTCCTTAACGACTTGTCCCAAAATAACGATATAACCACTTTTTTGGGTGCCAGGCCACAATGGCTTCTACGGTAACGAGTAGGCGGATGAGTTGGCGCGGGAGGGGGCCGCTTCTGATTCCCCACCCCTCCCGACGGGGGTGTCGACGAGGTACCTTTTGGAGCGCATTGCAAACTGGGCGAACAACCAACGTCGTCAGATGTGGGACGTGAGCCCACTTGGCGGTACTACCAAGGAACTGTGGGGCCCTCCGAACGCCTACCTCACATCTTAACTTCTTAGATTAAATAAACCATCGCTAAAGTTACTTGTTTCTGCTTGACGGGACACAGGTTCCTAAGGGCACATCAACACAGGATCGGTCGCTCAGGCGATTCCGTCTGCAGGGGTTACGGGGAGGAGGCGGAGACGGTGACTCTCGACGGTCACTCTCGGCGAAAAGATTCAGGCACCTGGGACACTACTTCCTTGACGAACTGCATCAGGTAGGCAAGGGGGGTGGGAGTATATACTGGCTTTTATAAAGTCGATCGGGTGGATAAATTGTTGACAACAGCTGCCCCGCCTTCTTAACTCCTCGGGTGGAGGAACAATCGGCCTAATAGTGTCCTAAGTTCGAGGGATTCTTGCGATCCCACACCTATCTCCTAAACGAAAAGAAATAGGAGGGTAGGTAGGCAATCATTCAAAAACAAAATAATTTTTTGTTTGCCTCATGAAGACCTATCACTGGATGCCCGACACTCTGCATACCTTGGATATTAAGGATATCTTGTATACTAGTTGCTTCCCATAATTGTCATTAAACATAGGAAAGAAAAAATATGCTGGAATACTTTGATAGAAGAATATAACAGCGGTTCTTAAATTTGACGAAAAGCTGATGTTTACTTGTTGGTCTATGTCTATAGCACCCTGAAACAGGAGGAGAATATGCTCCCCAAAGTTGTTCAAAATTGCTAAATAAATTGTAATGTAACAGCGAGTCAGTCCAAGGCCAAAATAATCATTTGTGCTCTTTATTTGGGGAGCAGCTTTAACTATCGCAGACGTTAAAGACTTTGGTATCTAACTTGACTCTGGTTATCTCGGAGCATACAAGACAAGAAAAAAGTCAGCTGTATGCATGCAGAGGTTTTTAGGGCTCTTTTGAACTTCCACGAGATTTTCCCTAACTTTAATTCTAAAATGAAATACCAGAGTAGCATAGGGGCTGATAATAGCTGAAGTAAAAAAGATCCCACTAGTTGACCTGACCGTTCGCTTTACGTGACGCATCTGCTTTTTTGCCTCGAAAAATTGCACGGCTTGAGGGACTTTCCATATGTGAATTCTGTTTTTCAATTCATGCATATAAACACGGTCGCTTAAGTTACTCATATGCGAAGTCTCATCACCGGTATATGGTATCCTTTCCGACTGCCATTTTCCAGGTGGAAATCTTTCTAATGATTATAAGGACGATAATCCTGTTTGAACAGACGCAGACGGCGGTGGATAGGAAAATTGTAATCCTATTTATTGCACAATCTGAACGGCTGGCCCTGGTGGTGACTTTAGTTTAGTCCGCTTTTCAGGTTAGAAGGATAGAGTAATAAAATTACCCATTTAAAATGTTGGGATTTTTATCATTAAGGGTATTGAAAAGAAGCACCAACGATGGGGGTAGTACCAAAACATATCTAAGAATTGTAAAGCTACATAGAGTAGACTACAGATCTTCAGTCTTCCTTCCATGTTTGAGCAGACAAAGATAAATGTGCCGAAGAATCAGTTTTCCTGAGGAAAATGCATTGCATTTTCTAAATTCTTCTGAGGATCGAATTGACTTTGATATCGAGTACTTTTTTAAAGATCATCAAATCGTTCTTGAATTTCCTTTTTCTTTATTATAATATTACTAAAAATCATGGCCTGTGATTGGAGCAGAAAATAAAATAGATATATTTGTGGCAGAGCCTATCGAAATATGTTAATATAATGCAGGACAATTGCTTGTGAAAGGACTTTGCAAGACTCAACATTGGCATCCAAAGCTGCTTTTCCATTAGAGATCAATCTACACTGGAGTGGAAAGACCATGAATGGCATGAAAGTTCGTTTACAGATTGGGGGTGCTAGGAAGACAACATGTTTGAAATGTATAAAAAGCATTTTGTTCAGTAAATGAATAGACAAATGAACAGTTGGGCGATGAATGATAGCTAGCTATTCTAATATGTGAATAATTAATCACGTTGCGATATTATTGCTGCTGAAATAAATCCAGGAATATAAGATCGGGAGCAAATTCTTCAAACTTGACAACAATATTTGCCGGATTCTTCCTTTAGAATGTGGGATACCGATAATTACAGCCTCTACAGAATAGATGCCTTCGCCTTACAGGAGGTAAGCTGATGTGATCTACTGTTTTGGATGGATGCGGCTATATGATTATATAATATTTTATTCAGGTCATTGTAGTAAGTTCGCATTAGTTAAAGACTAAAATAACTTATGATCAAGTTCTCGCTCCTAAATGGGAAAATATTTTTTCTACAAATGAAAAGTAGGCGGGATAGCATCACTTTCATTAATTTGTATATCCCTAATAAGAACGCAAATCCATATTGTGAAAATTTTTTTCCCGAAGGGCTGAAGAAGATTTTAACAAAGTTTCTAGGCATGATACTAAAATTGTTAAAATGCAGTGTAAATGCACGGATTGCGGGTAATAGTTTCGACCAACAACTAGATCCAAGAGCTTCTATTAAAGAGCAAATAATAACCGGGAGATTGAAAGGATCTACTTGTAAGTAACATTTACTTTCCTCACCGTAATATTCACAAGAAGAAATAGAAAACCCCGACATAATGGGTGATAGATAGGTACCTAGAAAATGCAGTGTTGTGTGAAACAAATATGACCATTTTCATTTTAATAATCCTAATTTAATAATTTTCTTCCTCATCACTGCTCAGTACTACTTTTCATCATTTATATTTTCTGCCCTCCTTAAAAAACTTGTAATTTTGGTTTATTTGCTGGTTCTTACAAAGTTGTTGTAGATTTCTTGGTATGGAGATAGGGAATATTACAGCCTCCTTTTGAATTTTCGGCTTCCTTCAGCCGATCGATTTGGGTCTGAAGAAAAATAATTCTGGATTTTTAGCTAAGCTTAGGCCTTCCCGTAATTTTTTCAATTTAATTTATTTATTTATTTACAATCGTCATCACTGCTGTTCTCCTCAGATTCGACTTGATTTAGAACAACTGATGCCACTTCTAGCAAATTCACTTCGGCACTTTCTTCTTCAATCAAAAAATCAGATGAATGCTTGTATCAATTTAGAATCCACTAGACCAGTGCTGTTATTAAGACCTACTGCTCCAAATGTATATCGATTCCCAAGTAGCTAGATTGAAATAATAACAAATCTTGTTAGAATATTACGTGACGTCATAGCAATGTATTTAGAGTTGCAACATTTCTATATAGTTCGCCAGATTTTGAACATTCTCGACCTTCTCCTGGATGGCAGGCAACGAGTTCTTAACTTTGTATAAAGATGAAGGTAGAGCACAATTTATGTTATGCTTTCTCAGTATTGAAGATATTTTAAACGATAAACCATTAACATAGGTGAGTTTCATGAACTTTTTGTAGACTTCGGGCATTCTTTCCAAAGTGGTATTCTGAGACCTTAGAAGACGTGTCCACTTTATAAAAATCGTATTCTCAATTTCCTTGGGGTTTAGGCAATTGAAAATACCCAAGTCCAAAATGAATTGTTTTTCAATCTTAAATCTCTCATTAGAAAGTGATATGAGTGGTAAGAGGTGGTAGGTATAAAACGTACAGAAAAGGTATCCTTTCGGAATATGTCAAACTTCAATTTATTATAATTATTTCTAATAATCCTTAGGTCCAAGATAGGGAGGTAACCATCTTTCTTAACATCGGCAGTGAATTTACTCGCATTTTATTTGAATGTCGTCAATTCTGTGTTTATCCACGGTAGCAAGTGGACCTTTAAATTGAATTAAATTTTGAGGTGAAAATTTCTTTCTAGGTGAAAAGAAAGTGTCGATGGATGCACTGACGGAGATCAAATTGACTTGCTGTGAACGAAACACTTTCGATTTCTAGAAAGAAATTTTCTCTTCATGTGAATATTTTTCAAGTCTTCTTCAAAGTGAGTGTCACCTCAAAATTTAATCCAAAATCAGGAGCAATAAAATCAAAATCAAAACCAAGTTTTTCACAAAAACAAAAACAAGTAATCAAAATCATCATCAACTTTTCAAAAAAGTGAGAACTTTTTTAAATCCAAGTACAACCAAATAAACTTCAGTAACAACCAGTTTTGCATGTTAAAATGGTTTAAAATAGTTATTATTGAAGTTTATTTGGTTGCATTTGGATTTGGTAAGGTTGTCAAATTTTTAAAAAAATTGTTGATTCTGTTTTTGATTTGATTGGTCCCGGTTTGGATTTGGTTGTAAATATCTTTGAAATGATTGCGTTTGAAGTGTAAATGCTATACATATGTGTAATTTATAAATTAATTTGACCTCTAAATACATACATACGTTAAAAACTAGAAGTATGGAGTTATACGAGGGTTTCCGCCGTGTAAGAGCGAAGCCGTGTTGTAGAATAGGAGGGTTACCTGTAGATGAAAGAGGATGCCTCAATACGTTGGGATGTTTGTATGAATTGATGTACATTTAATATTTAAATAAAGGACTAAAACTTCCGATATATATATATATATACTTTACAGGCCGTGAACTGGACAAAGACGCGCACACAACAACTAGGAGGTTCGGAACTATAGTTTAGATCAAAATGCATTGATTCTTATGGGAAAAGGGAAAATTTTTTGCTTGATACTATTGTAACTCCTAAACGTTCTTTCCTACTTAGAGATGTGTTTCTGGTAATTTTAAGTAAAATAGGTTTGCTTTCGATTGGCGTAAAAATAATTATAGCACATAAGTTATAATTGGGCATCTTTTTACATTCAATATAAACTCTAACATGTTTTTCTTTAATTGCGTTGACAGTGGACCTATGGAGCTGTGACTCGCTTTCTGCTGGCTGCTGCTGGTAAATAAGTCAAGAATAGTTTGGACTTACAAATTTACACAACTTTGTTAAATAAGACATATTAAATTTTATATCATTAAAAAGGTAAAGAACCAGGCTCTAATTGCCCATAGAAGATAATTTTACCGCAGAATGGATAGTTTAGGCATTATTACCTGATGAACAAAATGTTTCATCGTATGGTTAATAAGAATGGGTGCAATTTGATTGAATTCAAGGGATTATACCTTCAGGTTGTCAATTTCTGCTTCATGACTTGTATTTATAGGTATTCCCGAGAGTTTTGAAAAAACCCATCGTTGTTCTTATACATATTAAAAAACTGCAAAACTTAACTATATCAATGATCCGGGAATTTCTCTGCTGGATGCATGTCTTTTGGCAATGAGGATCCAGTGTTGATCACATCTCCGCCAGCTTTTCCAGTATTTTAAGCAGATTTTTGGAATTATTTTGGGTTTAATGGAAATGTTTCTTTATCATCTCATCCCAAATGAGTCCAATTCAATTATCCATATTAAAAAGAGCATTTCACAAATGTTCTAAATAAATATTGAGCTAAGACATCATGATTCTCTGCCTAACATTTTATGTATATTTATTTATTTTATTATATTAAAAGAGCAATATTTGTATATTTGTAATCGCCTTCTCGAAAACGCTAACGATTTAGATGATATTTACAATTAGTAGGGTTTACGGGGGCGAAATATCGATCTAGCTAGGTCTCATGTCTGGGAAAATTCGTTTTCTCCACGGCGGCGCTACAGTCGGTTGAAACTGAATTGTTGAAAACACTCTTTTTGCTTTAACATTTTTACTTGCTGAGGGAATTGGTATTTTCGGATATTTTCGAAAAAAATGAGGATATATCAAAAATGATACTCTATATTTGGTCGCTAATAACTATTGAACGGTGTGTGACATACTGGAATGAGACAACCTTACACACTTTTTGAATCTGTAAGAAAAATGGAGGGTCACAGATTTAAATTACGACATAGGGTGGTAGATTTCCTTATAACTTGTGTCTTCGTGTATTTTAATGAAAATTTGTCGGTGGATGGGGAGTGGGGGTATCTACTAGGAAGCTAAAAAGGAATCTGCCATATAAATTTCCTTTTCAAATGATGAGTAGGCTCAATGTCTTTGTTTGAATTTGATTGTTATTGTAACTTTCTAAGTGTTTTCTACCCAAGCTAATATTAATTAAAGCAAAATCTATATTTTGTACAAAGCCAACAAGAAGATAATAAAGGAAGTAATAATTTAATTTGAGAACTTGGTATCCACTTAATTTTGTCATTAGAAAACAAAAACCAAAAAATATGTCACTCATTATACCAACGGCTGCGTATGTGCTTCGTACAAAAGATTATAATGCCTCGTGGACGTCTGCGAAAGCTTCAAAGTTTTAACCTCCAAAATTCAGAACCTGAAAATTCAAAATCTGGATCCGAAAATAATAATGAAAATGTTACAATTAACGTTCAATCACATGACCCAGTTTCGAATCAAGGAATTCAATCTACGTCTTGGAATACGCACAATTCGTGCCGCTGCTAAAGAAAGATGTATTTAATTGATGTCTGAAGTTATACATTCAGACCATTCGGTTAGTAAAACAAATAGGTACCCACATACCTACCTGTTTGAAAAAAGGGTTTGGCTAGGTCTCATGTCTGGGAAAATTCGTTTTTACGAGCAAGCTGTGTCGCGCAGGTACTGTATATAATGAGTCCTGCGAAATTACGAACGACTGAATGTAAAAAGGGAAATACCTGTTAATTTTCACAATGCATGTAATATTCACAAATAATTCCCAAGAATTCCAAACTCCTATTACACAAAGTTTACAGAGCCCGTATTGAAAATCGAAGAAGCTTTGTTATTGGCAAATTATTACTCCTATTTTAATACTTGACTTGGAATACTTGGATACTTGAGTTCTGATAAAAGGATATTTAAGAGCGTTAGGGTTCTTTAACAGTTTCGTTGCCATCTTCTATCTGTAGAAAATTTTACGTGAGAAAAATGTATGCAAAAATGCATTTATCAAGAGAGAGCTTAAAAGCTTTACGTTCTATGCGCTATCTATTATGGGGTCTGGTGATAGTACTCCTGAGTATGTGTGAAGTATGATGAGAAATAGTCCTAAGCATTTGAATATCTCAATATCGTAAACTACAAAAAATCTAACAGTCATAGGTGATTGAATCATCGTTGCCGAGTGAGCAACTCCCGGGACGCCTAAGTTTGCACTACAGGAGAATCTCAATTGTGCACCGCGAGTTAATGTAGTCGGCAATAAAGAGGATTGTTTTCCATATACTTATAAGTACTTCATAAGTAATTTTGCCAGCAAATTTTGTTCACATCTGTTATTAACATCTTCCTAAACAAATTCAAATTACTAATCTATTGTTTGCTGTAATCGATGATCATCGGTGTGGATGCTAAAATTTCCTTTTACATACATATGCAAGATGTTTTTTCCATAAAATCCATTTCAGAATATAAATATTTCTTCGCTTAGTTTTCTAAATTACTTTACCCTCTTCAGTAGAGTTCCATATTGCGAGAAATATTACTCATCTCTTAGTTCAGAGTTTATAGGCGTACTTAGGTCACATGAATCAACTTGTGTTTTGCCGTACATTTGTCTCATTTGCTGATTCCCACTATGACGCAAAATCATCTAAATTACCTCAAATTCTTCATTCTTACATACCAAAGTATTTCTTTTTAATTTAATTCCAGCGAAAAGGAGATCCTATTCACGGACACGATATGCCGGTAAGCTACAAAAACAATTTTCACTATAGATTTTACTATAAATAAGCATTTGTGTGTACTTTCCTATTTTACTTTTTGTGTAGATGCGTGTCAATGTATTATACAATTTGCATGCAAGATATCATTAAATAAAATTGCATTAATGTTAAAACTGAACTAATTGTTTTTAAAATGTTTCTCAGTAGAACCAGTTTCCTAACAAGTCCCCGTGCTGTAAATACAAAAAACATCAAGTAAAAATCAAATTATTTGAGAGCAATTTACGCAAAAAAAAAGTTCTTAAATATCGAATGTCAATTTTTTATGCTTTTTACGATTTTGTTTTAAATACATATTTAATATTTACATTTGAGTACACGTGTCCACAGTACTTCACAAGACTAATTATCTGCATACTGCACAAAGAAATATTATTGAACAAATGCATCTGTAAAATAACTGCGGTTTAGCAGAAAAATATTAACTTAACACATCTAATTACTTTTTGATAACTTTTCCATGCTTTAAAGGTATTTTTCTTCTTTTTCCACTTTATTATTCTCTCGATTTGCATGAAACTTGGCATACTTGGCAAATGACTTGCGATAGTCATCATTTTTCCCTTATATATAAAATTAATGATAATATTTTGTATGCTTTAAATCTACACTTCCACTATCTGAAATGGAGGAGCACACAGGGTTTACCCATTCACTCAATACTTGTTTTTACATAGTTAGCCTTACTTTTGCAAATTTACATTAAATACAAAAAAGAAAATTTTCAAGGTATAAAAAAGAAGACAGATTATAGCCGAAAATAGATCCTTGCAGAGGCCCGTAGAACTGGAGGAGTGAATTTATACTATTAAATATTAAATAAACCCTTTACATTCAGTTCATAAGTGAACTTTCAGGAAATTGTGTGCATGAAAATGAACTTACTTGTGTATCAACATTAGCACTTGATAGAATTAATTGGTGCCATAATAATGAGGGATGTAAAACTTCCGCTCATATTATAATTTTACTAGTTTGCTAAGGGTGTAAAAACGCTCCCAGATGGCTACGTTGAAAAAGAATTGCAAACAAACGACTGTATGTATAGTGGTAACGATTTTCTTCTACACTCTTTAAATTACTTTTCAACTTTTTCCATTCTAAATTGGGGCTTTTTTGTCTCGGCACTACACACCTTACTCGAATTTCATGCTTAATCCATTTAAGATTGGGAACTTAAGTAATTTTTAAAATCCGATATCATCGGCCATCTTTGCGGAGCAATGAAACAAAGAAGATTGATCTCCACTCCACGTATCACCAATTATCCTGTAAACCTCCTGGAAAAGCTTCTCATTGCTAGAGAATTGAATATTTCATCTGAATTTGTTTAGGAATTTCCTACTGTGCCAGACAAGTTAGGATCTGACTTGTTAGCAACTGAATAACTTCATTAGCCTGGCTTTCTGATAGTATGGAAATCTTTTCGTTCTTTACGTTGCAACATATCATTGTCAAAATCTTCGAAGTGTTTACTGCTGGTGTTCCCTTTGAGCGTCAGAGATCCCTTTCTGCCTTGCCTCCTTGGTTTAATGGAGAGTTGAGGACCTTGAGGAATAGGAGGAACAAACTCTGGAAGGCTTTTCCCCGGACTAGAGACCCATCAGACCACCAGAAGTTTGTGACGTGTTTTACCGAATTCAAGATACTCTCTTCTGCTCTCTATGTGGAATAGATTACTAATATTCGTGATAATCTGTACAGTGATCCACGTAGCTTTTACAAATTTTGTCAACACTAAGGGGAAAGTGTGGGGTAATACCCCACACCCATGTTCTTTGAGGGGCAGTCTAGCAATGACGCATATGAGCTATGCAACATGTTTGCCACATTTTTTGAAAATGCATTTGTGCCTTTCAACTTTGTACCGGACATTGACAATCATGCGTCTGCAGCTGACATAGCTCCATTTGTCTCGGATGAACTCATTCTCTCCCATATCAATGAATTGGCCTTCGATTTACTTCGGGTCCTGATGGTGTGCCCCCTGCAGTGAAAAAATCGTGTTGCGATGCTTTAGTTGTTTCCCTACGCCTTCTCTTTCAGAAGTCTCTCAGTAGTGGATGTTTTCCTAAACTATGGAAGAATTCCTTTATTATTCCTATACACAAGAAAGGTAATAGGAACGAAATTTGTAATTACAGACCGGTTGCGAAATTGTCCTGCATACCCAAACTGTTAGAGTCGATCGTTCTTCCTCAGGTGTCCCCGCAATGTAAAGATATTCTTTCGCCCACTCAACACGGCTTTGTATCGGGGAGGTCCATTACAACAAACTTATTGGAATTTACTTCTAAGACAATTTCTGGCTTTGGAAATAATTTTCAAACTGATTGTATTTATACAGATTTCAGTAAGGCCTTCGACAGGTTATCGCACTCTATCATTCTGCTTAAATTACAGAAATCGGGTTTTCCGACTTTATTTTTGAGATGGGTTCAGTCGTATCTGTCTGATAGGTCATATCAGGTGCTCTTTCGTGGTGTTCGGTCTAGAATCATAGAGGCTACATCTGGGGTGGGTGCCCCAGGGTAGTCATCCTGGCCCTCTTATTTTTGTCCTTTCTATTGACGATGTCGTGCATCTTTTGAGACATTCTAACGTGTTAATTTACGCTAACGGTATTAAAATTTTCTCCCTCATCTCTTCAGGAGGACTTGAATGTTTTCCATTTTTGGTGTGGCCACAATAACTTGAAGCTCGACGTAAACAATTGCGAGGTTGTGTCATTTTCTAGGAAGCGTGATACCATCAGCTATGACTACACATTTGCCACGGCCCGTATCCCTCGCGTGCAGTCTGTTGTCGATCTTGGCGTGAGACTTGACTCAAAGCTTGATTTCATTTCCCATATCAACTACATAGTTTGCAAAGGTAATTCCATGCTTGGTTTCATTAAGTGCTGGTTCTATTAGCTACAACTACACGTTCGCTACGGACAGCATCTCGCGAGTTACATCGGTTATTGAACTGGGCGTAAAGCTGGATCCAAAGCTCGATTTTGTTTCCCATATTAATTATGTTGCTTTAAGGGGCAATTCCATGCTTGGTTTCGTCAAACGTTGGTCGAGGGAGTTTTCTGACCCTCAGGTCACTTTGACCTTATATAACACGTCCGTCAGGCCGCTGCTTGAACATGTATCCCAGGTTTGGAATCCCTTCCATGCCGTCCACATTGGTCGTATCTAGTCTGTTCAGCGCAGGTTCGTTCGTTTTGCGCTTAGGGTTCTGCCTTGGAAGTTATATTAGTTTCATTATTCATTTCGACCTCTGGTACCCTGCTGACAGCATGTCATGACCATTGACCATTGGTAGACCAAAAGTAAGGTATGGACTTAGAGCAAAATCACCGTGTTATTCCTGGAAAGTGAAATTTGTCGCCATGCCAAATTTGGCTGAGAAAAAGCATGGGCTTACGCAGCCCCTTTTTATAAAAAGCCTATTGGGCTATTTTGAATGCTCGGGCTTATGTAGCCCTCACCTTGTAAAACAGAAAACAAATCGTACAATGAAATGAAAAGCTGCACATTTGGAGTCACCAGCATAGTAGCGGTGATTAATATCTATCTGTGATGGGTTCTGACAGTTGCAAGTGATGCCTTGCGAATACGTTTGTCCAGAATTTTCTCTAGGATCTTCAGAATATGTTGATGTTTTCGATATAAATATCAACCTTGTTAGTACTGATGCTTTAGGATATAATCCCTAAATAAGCTGCTCCTAAATATCTCTGTAAGGAAGTGTTGTAGAGACATCGTCTGTTCAACAAGAAAGGAACCGCATTTTTTTTTATTTACAGAGGAAATATTTATTTCTAATCTTTTTTTACATTCAAGTATATTGAAAGTACTACGATACAACCAATTAATAAATTGTGTAGTTCCCGCCACTATCGAGAACGGCCTGGCATCTTCTGGGCATGCTTTCATGCTCAATTGGGTTGGCATCTGGGGATTGAGATGGCCAGTCCAACGTTGTTATGTTATTTTCTACTTTCCAGATCCTGCACAGTCGACTCAAATGTTATCCTCTTGTAAGATCCAATCATCATAGTTAGGTTCAAACATCTTCCTCACCAATTTTAGGAGAGCACGCTGATAAATTTTGACCATCCGCTTACTGTACAAATTCCCGGTAAAGAGCTCCAAGCAGCCAAAATCGTGTTCCGAAAAGCATCCCCAAACATTGATTTTTCTTGACAGTGCGCTAGATGAAACGGTTCCCGCGAGTGGATCAAGCACACTTCATCCAAAATGTCGATTCATCACTGAACACAATTTTCGACCAATCGCGATTCAAATTCTCGATAGCCCAGACCCTTCGGAAAGCTTCGGAAAGAAAAAGTTTTAATACGGTAGCACGGTATTGTATTGATGCTGACGTCAATTCCCTTTTTTGCAAGTTGAGCCTTCACCTCGCGCAGTCTTAAAGCGGGTTTACGCTCAAAAAACTGCAGTATCACACTATCCTCCTTCTTCGTAGTTTTTCTATTCACCCCCCGTCCAGGAAGGTCATCGACAGTTTTTAACTCCAAATACCGATTTACCCACTTCACAACGGACTTCTTAGATTTTTTAATTACCTTTGCAGTAGCGGCATATGACAACTTCGGCCCTTTTGGATGCGTACACAGAAACACTGCTTCATACCGTTTCGCGTATTTTGAGCACATTTTGAATAAGTTGCGCGCACTGTGACGTTTCAAGCGACACTGAAATGAATGACTAAATATCAAAGATTGGTAGATAAAAGGGACGCATTTACGTTAACTAATAGCAGCCAACAGAAATTTTCTTTCAGATGCATCTTTGATGCCTTTTTGATTGAATTTAGGAACTCATTAATTTTATATCTAATTAAAAGTGAGTAGGAGTAAATTACAAAAATTTGGTTCGGTTTATGAGACTCTTTTGAACTTACAAAAGATCACACCAATGGAAGTTGGTATCATTTGAATGTAAAAGAATTGAGAATATCACTATACCTCCTCTATCAGGTTTTAACATTTTCTTATTGCTATTCTTTTGATATCTCTCAGCACCAACACTGTTCTATACTTTTTAAGCTTTCAATATTTTAAGATTCCACTACAGACATAAAAAACGGAAGTATAAGCAAGCATTTGTAAGTATTGAAATTTTCTGCTTTTTTACTACGCGCAATTCTATTCAATCTTTCGCTGATTCCACTAAAGTAGAGCACGCATATAGAGCACCAATTGCCTTAGACCCTTGACACTTTTGCAAGATAACAATGACAAACTTCTCCCCACTCTAGTAAACGCTGTACGTTTTGCAAGAAATTTTTCAAAA
>QYTT01084547.1:4278-26125 GCA_006980735.1 Dasypogon diadema
AAAGTAAATAACCAGGCCACGTGGGCGACCGAAAATAATTTAATAGGGGAATAAAAAATCTGTGCAATTAGTTCTCGAGGATGTTCAAATATCTTTACGAAGGGTCCCACTTTGGAGCATTTATGAACCTGTGTCAGTGAAAACTCAAATTCAGCATGAATATCCTTTGTATCTTAAAAGACCTCGGACCAAAAAATTAATCACAGAATCACTAAATAGATGATTTTGGATTTAAAAGAAAAAACTAACTTTTGGTTTTAAATGAGTTAAGGCAAGTGATAATATTATCACGTCCAGAACTGAGGGCATTATCGAAAGTTAATTTTTCTTCTTAATATAAGCAAACTCGGTCAAATCAATCGAAAGCGACTAAATATTTGGTAAGAAAAAACAATAATGTGTCATACAATGGAAGCAATAGAAAGGACGCAGGGATCGGTCAGCGAATGGAAGTTGCATCAAGTGTATTCAAAAAAGCTTCTACCAAAACTGGCTTCGGAGATACTTAGCAGGACGTTGATTAAGGAGAGGTTTAATGTAACTTTTGTGCAAGAGGAAGGGCCAAATTAAAGGTCCAGAAGTCAGAGTTTTGTTTTTTTTTTTTTATTTACAATAATGAGTATTTCCAGACAGCATCATTTTTTAATTAACAACTTAACGAGCTTATTCTAGAAGTAATAATTTGGAACTCAGCTGTGTTAAGATCCCGTCATAAAGCAATAGGCCAGAGAGTGTCCGGGCCTTGGTGTATTTTCTTGAAGATATAAAAGAAGTGCCTTTTTGGACGAGATAAAAAGACTAGTGAAATATTACAGACAAAAAACAAGCACTAGCTCATTGGGTGGAAGCGAATACCTATCACATGCTATGGGAAAACAGAGACATTAATAAAAATAATAAATAAAATAAAATAAATAAATATCTAGTTTTTTTTTACAGTGTAGCCAAAGCTCAGGAGATACCCTATAATGCTATGGCACAGCCTTGACGAAAAGGAAATAGGATGTCGAGTGAAGGTGTCGGTGAACATTCTGTTTGAACAGCTGCGGCCTGTAGTCTTGAGGGGACAGAAACAGAAGATGTTCCACATTCGTATAGCTCTGCTCATGAAGGATTCACGAATTTTCAATGTTCTGCTAGAGCTTGTCTCTAGGACGAAAGGGTCGAGATGGCTTGATGTGCAGAACACTCGCAGAGATTGATCTATAAGGAATCAGACCAGAGATTTCGTTAGGACAATATTAATTGAAGTAGCGATAAAAGCGCGTAAGGCATGCGACATTGCGCCTGTGACTCTACTCAAGTATGCAAATTATATGCGAGTCTAGGTCTGTTGTGAGCCTTGTAAATGAGCGTTAGTTTAGTAAATAGTATCAATAGTAGTATTGATAGATGTTTTTGTCCGTTCTTTGATGGAACATGTTGGAATTATTAACCATTTAAAAAAAATTGACAAAATCACTGAACACTTTCACATAAACAAGCGCTCTCGCTCACTGAACACTTTCACATAAACAAGCGCTCTCGCTCACGAGCCAAGAGCGCATGCCAGTGAAAGCAAAGGCTGAAAGGCACATCTATGTGCGCGAACGATAAAATTTTAGGATAAAGCTCGCGCTCGTGAGCGAGCCGTGCTAGATGTAGAAACAAACTAGAAAGGCTCGCTCGTGTGCGCAGGGTGCGCACATGATAGGCTGGCGAGCGCTCATAATGTCTCACGGAAAATGAACATAGTAATGTTCGTTGTTAAAATTAACACAAGTTTAAAATATATAGTTTTCTTATTTTACAAACTGTTACCGTCAATTGCAATTGAAAGCGAGGTTACCCGTCTATTTCAATTGCACTATTCAGCGTATTATTTCCATGTCTCTTTTAGGCCGATGTGCGCTTCTAGTATTAACTGATTTAATACTGGAGGGTGGTATTAGAAAATTATTTCCTTGAATTGAAACGCGCTGAGCAGGGTATTTCAAAGGTATATAAAATAGATTTCGAAATTATTTCATCTACTTCGAAGTGTTCAGGTTTTGCCTCGTTGGTCTTATTGGCTTATACGTTTTTGATGTTTATAACGTGGTTGATAACTATAACCACTATAAAATTATATGACGTATGTTACGCTATTTTTTTCTTTAACTAAATATTAAGATTTTGTACACCTCCTAAACACAGGCGTTGTTTTTTGTAGATTCGCCGTATTATAAAACCAAATTGCACTTTTGTGTAGGCTCTTGGAGGAATCCGTCGACTGCCTAACAATAATCTCTTTATAAATTTCTTTGAATATGTCTTGATTAAGGAAGTACTTTAGATTAAAATAAGATTGTATTTCTGACGTGCACAATTCTTGAAATTGTGCAGCTTCTAAAAATCCTAACAGAAAATGAAGCAATAATAAGAGCAAAATTTGTTATGCAGAAGCACCCACGTAAGTCCATGAAGTAAGTAACGATTTACTGATTGAATAGCAAACAAGTCAAGTGCGCTCAGATATAAATGGGACCACACTCTCTGCAGCACATGGCAACAGACCTTACAAAAACTATCAAACTACAAATACATGATTTCTGTAAATTCCGATTCTGTAGATCCCCTCTTCTTCTTTTTTCATAAACTTGTCACATCTGTTTACAGCAATTCCTTCATGGAAATCAGAGCCCCATCAGCTCAGTCAGTGAAATTTACTTAAACATCCTTTGACCCCACACAGAGCTGTCGTCTATACTAAAAGCAATAAGCAGTCTCCCAGAACAAGAAATCCAAACCCTCTACCCGGAGCACAATCCATGTCGGATATGTTTCTTCACATCCCAAGTCGTTCCCGTTTCCTTTTCAAAATTCAACTCTTTCTGGTTTTGACTTATTCCGGGTCATTTGTATTCCAGGCTGACGGTGGTTGTGTTTGATTTCACTAAACATTCCAGCCGGCAGGAACGACGTATTCAGTAGTCCGGGAAAAGGGTTTGGCCCGATGATTTTTCACCTTTTTCCTACTTTTCTGTCCCCTGCCACCTAGCTGATTTCTGATTTTGGATTGAGGACAATATTTGTAAAGGTTGGATCACATGTTTGCCGTATACAGATGGATATTTTATGCAAATTTTTCGGCCTGGCATATGCCCGCACCGGTATTGGCTCCTTTCTGTTGATATCCCTGATATAGCGCTTGACAATTGAGAACAGCTTCATAAATCACAGAGGAAAACGCAAAAAGGTTTGCTGCCGCTTTAAGTTTTGTGATGAAAAGGCCAGGCAATGGTGTCAGTTACAGCACGGCTATATTGGGCTGCCTTTTGGAAATGGTCCATAAAACGATTATTCGAAAAGAGCAGAAGATTTGATTTGTACCACGGTGGGAACATGTGGGTGAATTTCTTCATCTTTTCCGTAGAAATTGTATTAGACTTCATAAGGAACTCTATATGTAAATGGGACCGAATTTAAGATAAGGTTTCCAGGCAATCAAGGGAAATGTTGTTTATGGGGCAGTCACATTGAACTTTAAACAGAACGCTTTTTCCCTTTCATGCAAGCTTAGCCAAGCGAGAATGTGTCTTATTTTTAAGATATTTTATTTTAAGGGTCTGTTTCCAGGTCTTTTTCTTGGCATTTTCACCTCAAAGTGAATTTTCCATATCAAAGGTAAATAAGTAAGCCGCATTACCATCAAAAGTGCAGGAACTTTTAAGACCAGAGCAGAGGAGAAGTTTATCTACGGTTGAATTCACTGCTTCCGCAATGATGTCTTCTATCTGAGTTACTGTTTTTGTACTTTTTGTTTCTGAGTTTATGTTAAAATTAAGATTTCTTTCCCTTTGGGAGAAAAGCAGAAAATATTATGCAAGTGGCATTTTGCTGGAATATTACGCTTTTTCCCAGAAAGAACTTGAAAAATGCTAATATAGAAAATTTCGTCCTTGAGCACTGAGTGATAAAAACGAACTAAAGTACAATTCAGCGCACTAAATACTTCGTACATACTACTCCTACACTTTTTATGAAGGTCTGCTCATGCCACCATCTAAAAATCCGTAAACTCAATCTTCATCACTGTAGAGAAGCTATGATGCTTCGCCACTTTGTGGAGTAAGTTGAAGATTGCACTGCTACAGGAACTCTGAATCCACAAAGGTGGAATAAGGCAAGAGCTGGGAGTATAGGGACACTTTACTATCTAGAGCAGAGGGGAGAACCAGGTTCAGAACATGAGTTATGATGAGGCATGGGATGCAGGTGTTTTTGCTGTTAGTTGCGGGAAGCGACACTTTAGTACCTTGTGCTTCTCCAGAACCAGAGCTGGAGACCCTTATACGACCCTGATCATTGGGTGCGATGCTAGCTCACACATAATGTGGAGTAGCACGGATGACAACCTACTGCAATTTGTGGTTGGGAGCAACCTGCATATTGCAAACATAGAAATGGAGCCAGATGGAAGCAGGTAATTTACGTGACACTGTGAAGTAGTAAAATGATGGAAACATTGGTATATTGGAGGAGGATGGATCGAGCAACGCTACCAAATCACAGAGCCATGCAATTTGGATCCAGAAGAGTAGCGGAGAGGAAACTTGTAAGGATTTCTCGGAACACGAAACTAGCGAAGGGCACCGAAGAGAGAAATCGGACGGAAAATTAAGGAAGATAATTAAGATAATAAGTGTGGAGTTACAATTGGAGGTAATAACCTCAGCTCTGAAAGACACATCAGGATTCCATTCCCTGGTAGAATGGGTAACTGGAATAAGTATTCTTCAAGCGTGGGAAGACTATAAAACCTGGAGAGAACCTTTCGACCAAGAAAAATGCAGTCCTGGGGGGATTTCTGCTTAAAACTGGAGACTATCTCAAAAGCTAATAGACTGCAGAAGATAGGAAGAATAGTGGAAACATTAGCGGAGGCTAACAGCGTTTAATAATGGTAAACTTTCCAGGAAGCTAGGTCTCGAAGGGATCTTGAAGAATTCACAATCGCATGTCCGCAATATTAGATCAGAATGTGGCGGAAACAATGCTGCAGGGAGTGATGAGGGCCATGTACAGCTTCGCACCCTTAAAATCTCCAAACCTGGATGTAATATTTTTTGCCTTATTACAATGGAGCAGAGGGGAAATTACTCCATGGCTTAAACGAATATTAATCAGCCTTCTCGCGACAAAGCATATACCAATAAAGCGGAGGGAAAAGAAGGTGACGTTTCCACTAAAACTAGGGAAAAGGAATTACATTGAGGCGAAATATTTTAAGTATCAATATCGGATCGCGGAAAATATAATTCCGCCAAGAATTCTTCCGAAAATGAGCCATTACTGTTGCCAAATGTTCACCACCAAAAATAGTTGATTCCTTAGCAGAATTACAAATTTTTAAAATAAAATTATGTAGAAAATAGGTTGGTTTCTCTTTATTGTATAGTTCGGGAGCAAAGCGATTTTATGATAAAATTTTTATGGCATGTTTTTGGGACGATTCTGGTGCTTAAAATCCAAAAGAATTCAAAGAATCCCACTTAAAAGGGGACCAAGCCGGCGAAGAAAAGTAGTGAGGAATTTTTGAGGCAAGTTAATAAAACCATACAAGAGGCTTCTAGAATTTAAATCCAAAAATATCTCAAAAATGATCATCCTGAATATTTACAAGCAATATGGCATAAAGAAGAAATGTGTGAGCCTTCATCAGCACATATAGCGTTCATGTAGATGTTTCCACCCAACGAACATTGAAATTAAAATATGGGAAATTTACTGTTTTTTCAATAACTTTAGGAAAAATTGCATTTTCCTCGAAAACTTCCCCTATTTTTTTTCTTTGTTTTTTACACAAATGTATTACTTCTTCCTCCATACAAAGTTGGTACCTAGTTGTTACCCTTTTCCAAATATATCGATTTAAAAAATCAACTGATGCACCTCTCTTGACCGACCAAGAGTGATATCGCGTATAGAATCGCTGAATACTTCCTCAACACTTGCTTTTATAATCAGAGGTGGGCATTGGAAAGGAGCCCGATGTAAAGAAAAAAAATTATCAAAAACCCCTCCCAAAAAAGAACATTGCAATATACACTCACTGAGCAAGTTTTGTAAGTGTTATTAGTCTGATAGGTAAACTGTGCAGCGTATTATCCGGAAGAAGGAGAAAGACTTAAGTGAAGTTCTCAGTATTTGATCATTTCAACATTTTTAATGTAATATTGTTTTCTCAGTATTAATCCTTGGTATTGAGAAATCCAATAATGCGAAATATAATTTCAGCATCTTGCTCTGATCCATTTTTTCGGTTAAAGTCTGTTTGACAACAATACGGCTGATTTTCTTAATGATCATTTAGTTAATTATCATTTAGTAGCGCTGTGTGTCTAGGGTATTATACTCTAAAAACTCAGATAAATTGTGAAATTCAACAATTTCCACTAAAATCCGCTTAGAACTTATAAAAAAATGCTTTACAGTTTGCGACATAATGAGCTCATCAATATTCAGTAATGATGTATAACTACTTCGTCGAAAATATGTTTTTCGGTTCCCACACCCCAAGAAAAATCAACTTCAGCAAAATATTGCTACTTACCTCTAGACCATTAACCATTATGAGAAAAGAAAAAAATTCACCTATTCCTTCATTACGTATTCGAAAATTAACCCTTCGGCCCTTTTCCGTCTTTCATTATAATAAAAAAAGGGATTAATCTCTGTGCACGTCTATAAAATGCTATAATAAAAACAAATCGTCCGTTTAATCCTATAACCTTTCGCTTTTACCTGGACGAAAAATTATTCCATCGACCACAACATAACTGAAGCAATTCAAATTCTTTCAACAAAAAAAAATGTATAATAATAATAAAAAAAAACTCCCTCAAAAAGACCCAATATCTATCGATGTGCTATGGAGCGATCAAAACTGTCGGTCGAGCGTAAAGAACGTTTACCAGTGGTTAAGAAATGCTTTCAATGCCCAAAAGGGTCTTTCAACAGCTGGCTTATTCGAAAGGGATTACCATTGACCAGGACGAGTAATTTTCTTATTGACTCACACGCCAAGCCCCAAAATTACTGTAGCACCAACTAAATCACCCCCTCTGTTTCCAATCACTATCTGAAGATTGATAAGGTCGGCCCGACCGGGGCATAAACTCTTCAAGCATTGCGTCCGAAATTATCTCTACGGGAAATTCCAGCTATCTATTGAAAGGAACCAATTCAGAATCCCTCAACCATTTTTGGTTATGGCTCCTATATGCGGACGACGTAAGAGTGCGTACTCAACGTGAATTTTGGGTCTGAAGAAGGGTGGCACGTACAAAGGCATCTGTTCCAATCTAATATATCGCCTGGAATACCTTGTGGGTTCGCCTTATTACTTTTATCCTTTCACATAGTAAGGAAGGAAGGGGATGAGCACTGCCAAAGGAACTAACAGGAACAGGACCCTGAACACCTTCATCACCCACAAGGGTGTTGGGGAGATAATGGTGAAACATGTTGTCGGGATAAATTTTGCTTCTGTTTTCAATAAATTAACGGAATTTCTCAGGTTATTTGGATAAGGGTTTCCAGATACTCGCACTCAATCAGAAGGTAACAAAGTCTACCAAATCGGTTTTTCACTTGTTCACCAGTACACGAAAACGGCGTAATGAATTAGATTTCGTGATGAATTGCTTTTGGGACTGAAAGTACCTTTAGAACAAATTCGATATGTTAGCGAATATTAAGAGATTGCGGTTTCCTTAACTTACATCACAGGATTTCGTTGTACCAGCTGTATTTATTTTCTAAGCAGTGGCGGGTTCAATAGAAAATTCGTTTCCCCAAATTAGAATATTAGATGCACATCCCTATCAAATTTCTAGCCCTAAAGCTCTAGAGGGGATCTCAAATATTTCAAATTAGCCCTTGAGGAGATATTACATATTTAAGCTTTCCTAAGCGTTATTTATTTTGTTAATAAGGATATTTTTCGCTCCTCTGGGGGAAACTCACTTTTTTCGACTTAAACAGACTAAAGTTCCTCCTGCTGTTTATATGCTAATGTCTCCTTCAGGTAGCAATTTCTCCAAGTTAATATCTTGCGTACCTCCTTAGTTGAGACGTACCAGTATCATCATGAAGGTAATAACCGACCCCGTTTTGTCGCGTGGCACTTTACTCGGCATTTGAGACCCGCCATAATGTTGTGACAAGGCATCAACCTAAAGTGGTTTTGTTAAATATGTAAATTTTTAAGGTCTTCGTTACTTTTATTGCAGAGGGTGCACAGGTGACTGCACAAGTCCAACGAACCGATCTGATATAAACAACTTTTTTTGGAAATCTTAATTTTAGATTCCCTGCAAAATATAATGAATGAAAGCTTGTTTAAAAAAAGCCTTACTTCAGAAAATGTAAATTTATTTTTAAGATAAAACAAGTGCAGGATTGGAAGTCAAATAAGTTCTAGTTAAATTAGAAAATTAATAATAATAATTTATTTCAATTTCTTTACTCGAGATTTACATCTTTTGTCTTTTTAGTACACTTTAAGGAAAATAAATTAATGCATAACACTTTGTTAGCTGCAGAGCAATATAATCCTCAACGTGGGTTCAATAAGATTAGAGTAATAGTTTTAATTTCGATATATACGTAGCATTAGAATTTAGAGACGATTGTGTATTAATTTAGTCAACATATTAAAAGGTATTCAGTAAACTGCGGCCCTATTGCAAAAGAAATGAAGTTAAGTAAGAAAATGCGATGCAATGCAACTGAAACGGAATTCCATAAACAAAATACAAAAAAGAATAGAAACGTTGCCCTAAAGAAGTTGTGTGCAACAAGTCGATTGCAAGAGATTCAATTTTTTTAAGGTATTTCGTAAGCTCGCGGGACCTCTGATGCACACACAACAGTTTACGCAGAAGGGGAGTTTGCGGAAAAGGAGACTGAGAATTTTCATCTGACAAATGTTCCAATTAAATCACAGCTTTGGCATGAAATCGTACCACGCAGCATCGCAGTGGTTTCCTAAGTAGAATTCTCATTTGCAGAATTACATTAACCACTGGTACCCAAATAAATCACCGTGCTTGTCGCAGGTATCGAACCCGAGCTCACAGAGGAGAAAACGAGCTCCTCTTCTATCCCAGAATGCTCACTTCCCAACGAGGAGCCGAGAATCATGTGCCTATGACCTCATTAAGCGCTCACACATTCAACCTGCAATCATAAATTTCTAAGACATTAAACAGGGCAAAGGAAGTGCCATTTTTTGTTACACTCTGGGCATTCTGGGATAGGGTACCACCTAAATGCGTAGTGAGCTCCTAGTATTCATGACTTCGAAGACCTCTGATTAAAATTTCCTGGAATCCTTCTAATACCTGATACCCTCAACCTTTTTGAGGGTATAAAAGTCCGTGGATACGGAGAATCTTCACTATGATTTTCGATGGTTAAATATTGGTCAAAGCTTTTTCGCTGGGAACGCGAGTCAATTAAAGAAGATCCACGCTGTGGAGAGCCACCAAGGGTAGTTATGCAGGATAACGTGGATTTGGTCGAGAAATTTTTTCCGACGGACTGGCGGTTAAAGGCCAAGCAAATCGTAGAACAAGCCGGTATATCGAAGAGAAGTATCCCCCGGATTCTTCATGAGCTTTTGGGTATGACAAAAATCAGCACAAGTTGGGTACCGCGAATTCTTTCCTCAGTGCAGAAAGTACGGCGAGTTGAGTGCTGTCAGCAATTTTTGGAGTAGGAGTAGATAGTGTTGCCCATAAGATTTTGACAGCAGGGGATGAAACTATGGTTCTTCACCATGATACTTTGTCCAAAAGGAATTCAATGGAGTGGCAACGCCCCGAAGAACCAGCGCCGAAAAAAAGCGAAGGCATCAGAAAGGTCATGGCAATAGTTTTCTGGGATACTGAAAGTATTCTGTTGCTGCACTTCAAGGAACGTAATGCCGTTCTGAATGCCACATACGATTCTGAACTTCTGCGAAAGATACGTAACGCCATGGCCGAGAAAAGTAGGGGAAAGTACTGCTCTTACACGATAATGCGCCCGTACACACTGCTGCTATTTCAAAGGCTGTTGTTAAGGAATGCGGCTACACAAGTCTATCTCCAGAAAATCTTGAACAGTACCAAAATTTATAACTTGTTTACCTGATTGTTATTGAAGGAGTTTCTTTAAATTTTTCAGGGCCTTCAGTTCCAAAGTTATTAGTAGAGAACTAAGTAAAGAAACTACAACTAGCTGAGAGAAAACCGATTGATAAATGAATCAAAATTATATAAATGATGAGCTATGGGGTAATACTGGCCTTGCAATGTTTACGAAGCACAAATCCCCGGGCTCTTTAACGTATTTTATCGTAATTGGAGCGTTGTAAAATTATTCCAAAGGTTCAAAAACAACAAAGTTTTTTATATTTGATTTCCTCAAAATTTTGTACCTACATGAGAATAATTCGTAATGCAGGAGTTTCATATGCAAACAGTCAAGACTTTCTTATGTACCATTTGAGTCGAAATTTGGAAAAAAACTGGGTTGGTATAAAATCAAATTTACGTCCATCCCATACAAAGCAAATAATTCGAAGGTGCTCTACATGAGATAATCCAAACTCTTGAAAAGATCAACAAAGAACTGAATGAGCTTGCCCGGAATAAATGTATACGGGGACCCGTCATTAGTTTCTTTTCTTCCCAAAATTTTCTTGGCTCCTTTCAAGGAAAAATAGACGCATATAATACACGTAGCCGGAAATTGGAGAAGAATTGAAAGAGAAATAAAAACAAATTCCACCCCAGGCACTTGTTCGGGACATATTTGTTTAGGAAAAATCATGAAAATTTTAAATTGTCGGGTACCAGGGCCTAATCAAACATCTGCCAATGGAAATTTATGTCGAAGGAGAGATAAATAAATTGAGACGCTTACAATGGTCCCGACAGCAGAACAAAACCGAAAGGGATGCTTCGAATTGGGGGTGTATCAACAAGAAAATAGTCAATATCCGATCTGTCAATTCACCCATGTGCATGCATAATTTATTTTGAATATTTTTTCCCTTAGTTTTAGAAAAGTAATCCAGTCTGGACTTACCGTCTTCGAATTTATAACACGGGCAAACGGAATTCTCCTGAAAGCTGGGACACTGAATTTCCATACTTTCGCCAGTTTTTGAGTGCTGTAAATCCGATGAAAATTTGGGGCTGTCGATTTGTGGTTGTACAAAGGCTTGTTCCATGTATGTCGTTGGTGGCAAAAGAAGACATGATATCAGGAGGGATGTCCGCAACCATAAGAATTGCGGGACCGAGGGCTTCTGTAGCCCATAAGACGGGTCCCAAATTATCATGTTGTTTGTATTAGCATTTTGTTTTAGACATTTTCAGCATGATCCTTGATATTCAAATTTTGTGTGATGGTCAATTTATGCCAGAGTAGGTTGTATCCTGGTCATCTTAGGGCCATTTGGTCTCACCTGTAAGAAAGCAAAAGTTTGAAAGTGTTAGTAAAGGACGCTTATATGAAAATTAATTTAACCTACAATTTTTCACATAAGGTTTAGAAAATATGCATGTAGCGGGGTGCTTAAGCGGAGAGCCCTGCTCTATAAGGTGAAGTTTGAAACAGAAATGGTAAACATAGAAAATCGATTAACTAGAAATTATATGAATAGTTTGGACTTAAAATCCTGACCAAAACCGGTACAGTGACGTAATGAGAGCAGGCAATGAGATTAACAGGTTAAATAGTTCTCTAACTCATTTTTCTAGACTGCTGCTTTAATCCGCTCCTCTAGTGTAGATTTGGCAGAATTGAAACCCGGTTAATATAAATGAAATATGTCATAGTGTTATTACCTTGCCTACATAATATGATTTATAGTAAAATTTTGAAAAAATCCAATATATGCATCCAATTGTTCTGGTTTTTGCATAAGTTACGCAGTACTGCGGTTTCGAACAGACCCTTCTTCTAATATGGATGCGGAGATCCAAATAAAAGGGATACTGTCTGTAAAATACTATAGAAGTCTTCAAAAAAATAATTTCATAGTCTACATAGTTAACTACACGCGTCGAAATTCCAATAGACTGCAGAAGCTGCAATTTTGAACAGGCCCTATGCCATACATGAAATATATACGATGTTGAATAATATTTACAAGACTTCATGCAGTTTTTTTATTTATCTACTGAATTTTGTTCTTCGTATGTATACCAAAATACCAACATGAAATTCCTGAACACTTTTAGGGGAAAATGCAACTTACAATTAATCTGAAGAGAACTCTCATGAGTGAGTGAGATGACAAAGATAGATTACACATTTATTACGTAAGCGAATTCTGTGTAAATATTAATAAAACCATAATTTCAAAGCAGGAAATATAAAAAAATCTGGATATAATCTTTTATTAGTTAATCCGCATGTGATATACGATACCTTATCCTTGCCATCTGACAGACGTCATGGCATCAATTACATCTTTTACGAGCATTTTAAATTTCAGCCCATATATATATATATTATTTCATTTGACTAATTTTCCTAAGGGTAACTCATCTCTCAAGTGGTTCTTTGGAGCACCCACGTAATGCACATCAATCCTTACGTGTGATACCTACACATCAATCTGTTCATCCTTTCGTCCCCTAAAAAGAGAATAGTGAAACACCGTAAATCCTTCTTAAACAGAAACGTACACTTGTGGAACAAACTACTATATTCTGTTTTCCATGTCGACTAAAGACAGAATTTATTTATTTATATAGAAAAACGGGGCCCCTCGATGTTTGTTTGCTGTTTAGGGGCGTAATTCGGCCTGTGGGAACTCTTGCTACGAAAGTGCTTGCATTTTGTGGGAACGTCCTGTATTCTACTCCGAATATTCCAGAACAAAATTTCGATTCATATTAATTAATTAACGAACTAGCATTTTGAAATCTTAAAATTGGTGTATATATCGCACTGATATTAATAATAATTATAAATATAGGCAACAGCTTCTAAAATTCTTACAAATATGTCGCAAAATATGTATATTAGTCAGCCTAATCATAAAATAAGCTAACGCGTATCATAAACAAAGCCCACCATATAGTTTTCGTCTAATGAATTTAATATGGTTGTCCTATACAGAAATGATTTATAAATTACTTGCAAACTGAATAAAAGGGCTCCTTTAATCTTCTATTCTATTCATAGGAAGCAACAAATCCAGCGCTTTGTGACTGATATACCTTGAATGGATATAATGCCATGGTATGGTTGGGAAATTCGTAAAAGGCACATTTGTCATTAAAATGTTCCATTATTAAGAATGAAGTAGGTAAAGCAATGTAACTTCAAAGTACACATGATGAAAGCAATTCAAAGTAATCACAAAATGAATTTCTACTTCAAGTTACTCCCTTCTCTGAGTATAGAAATAAAGACATTGAATGTTTAGTAAACGCGTACCCAGCCTTACCGAATCCTACATATTTTCCTACATTTCCATACAAATTTTGTCACTTATTATAAGGTAAAAAATCCAATTATTCTCAAAGTGCTGCACGAATAATAAAAATAATTCCACCACTCAAACAAATTTGAATTCTCCTGGAACACACGCTTACGAAATTAGAACAGAATTTCCATAAAACCTAGTAAAACTCCCTACTCAACGCTATTCTGTCTTTCATAAAACTGAAGAGCTGACCGTGTATAGAATACAAAATGTCACCCTTGTACCTCTATTTATCCAAATAAAATTGAAGCACTACAAATCGAAATGAAAAGCACCAAAAGACATGGGAAAAAATGAAATTGTTCCGTAAAAAATGCACGCACAAGAACAAAAGATTTTTAGACGATTAAATGGAATCCATTGGGTGACCCCATACGAGGACTAGGGCAGCGTACATTCATCCCCCAAAGATATTTTAGTCACGTACTGTCAAAGTAATAAAAATTCCATTTACTGTCACTTTAAATAATGTAATGGCTGGAAGAGTACCTTGATGATGGTGTCCAACTCACTAGACAAGCTCTTTACCGCTTGTAATAACACTTCCGGTTATGGAAGAGGACATAAGTACTCGTCTCCTGCTATTCGAACCACATCATGCAATCACGTTGGCTTTATAGCCCCAAAGGAAGAATAGAACTAGACTGGATTCAGTACAGGGTGCATATATCATTTATTAGACCCGTCCACTCCCACTCCGCAAAGTAGCTGAATTAATGGTTTGGCACTTTAATGATGGCATTATGCTAACTGTAATGGTCAGGTAACGAGATGCATGAGCCACAGCTCGAAGTCAGGCGAAGCACGATCGCCTTCTGGGTAATTAAAGGCACTCGCCGAGGAATAATTCAAGTAATCTAGGCCCTTTATTATAGGCTATTAATGCAGGGAATTAATGGAATAAAATACCTTCAAGACATATTAAGATATCAGAGATAGTGACCTCCTTGGTGGCTAGGTGGACATTATGGGTTCATGATGGCAGTTTTCATGGTCTCCTTAACATTGAAATTTCTAATAGCTTTAGTTTGAGTGGGGGTTAGGTGCTGACGATGGCGATGTAAGGAACTTTGGGGTTGATTATTTGGATTTTACAGTGTGAAAGTGAGAAAGTAGGGACTTTTAGATTAACAAATTCTAATGATATTAGCACGTAACGCTATCCAAGCTATATAAACTATTTAGCTATTATTATTTAATAAAGATATTACGAAAGCATGTAGCAGCAGTTGTTCGTGTACACAAACATTTAGTCATCTATATCGAATTTTGCTCCTTTACAAAAGCGACGTTTTTGGTGGCATTTTTGGTCTACAATCGCAGGGGTTTTAAGCGTTATATTGCAGTGCTACTTTATTGTTTGAACCAAAAATGCTCTGAAAAGTAAAGGATTACTATATTGTCGTGACACGACATGATACGACACGACACGACACAACATGATACGATACGTAGCAGAAAAGGGAAATATATGTTTTCTGACAGACGATTTCACTATCTCCTTCAGGTATAAAATATCCCTCACATCTTTTGGAGATATTAGCATTAGTAGCTTCAGATATAGCGCAAATATTTTATATAGTTGTAAGAATATAGGTATGCCAGTTGCAGTAATAATAGTAATATCTGGAAGAAATTAAAATGCAATTTAAAATTGAAAATGCTCTACACATATACTAATAAAGGTAGCCATATTTAAATGATTTTAGAAAAAAATTGTTTTTTGATTTCACTTCCCTTGGTGGTTTTCTTTTGAAAATAAAAACGCAGGGATATTATAAGTGAATATTTTTTAATCACATTTCGAAAAAAACTTACTAACGAATGATAAAATAATAAATAGTAAACTCACTACCGTAGTAACGAAATAAATCTCGGAAACCTTTTTGTGATCTCATAAGAGCTTCTGTTAATATGGCAGGGGACTATACCCACTTAAAGCAATCCTCTCACTACTTCATTTCAAAATTGACAAGGAAAAAGTTAGTGATAACATCTTAATATTTGACGCGTAATGAAATTTCAAATTTCCTCTTAGAAGTAAAATTGCAGTTAAAACTATTGTAAAATCACCTGCAGCGACAGAAATCATAAGGAAAGCTGTTACAACTTTACTCCTCAGTACACATCCAGCTGCAAGAGTCCTTACAACGTCTGTTCAGGTTTAATCAGAATTCTCAATCTCTAGGGGTCATGAAACTTTTTAGCGCGACACTTGGGACTGCAAGTAGGGATTTTGTTTTTGAGCGAATGCGAAGGAAACATCCCTGAAATTGCTATGCCAACCCCCCTAAGTGCAGTAACGAAATAGACAAGTCTTGCTTTATTGTTGTGTATTTTTTTGTCATAACCTGCAGTCAAAATTCGTGGAGAAACAGAAGTTCTTATGTAATTTGGGAAACATACTTTTGTGGAAAATTGCAGCAATTCTGAGGAAAATTTTGAGCTGCATTAAAAACAATTTGTAGAAAAGATGGAGACTTTTGACTCTGTTGCACTTTCACTGTATTCGCTCAATGCAAAAAAATGCAGATTGAATATGATTAAAAGGCAGTTTACAGGATATCCCAGGGGTGCAGGGGAAATGACTGCGAATGGTGAAAAGCTATGAAAAGCAGTTTTAATTAATTTCATGTTGTAGGCTTCGCATGATATCCAGTTGCTTGGATATTGAGAGATATAAATTAAATGCCAGGCCGAAACTCGACAAGTCTTCATATTCATCATTCATTACCACCACAACTTGTCTGTTATTTCCGAAATTCCCTTAATTAAAAATATTTCGTTTTGGGCTGTAATTTAATTTTAGTCTTACTCGTTATCGGATTTTAGGAAAAATGAAGCGGATTAAGCCAAAACAATTTACCAAGCTCATCCCTATTGAGCATCTCGTTAAAAAATTTCACAAGTTAATTTAGAAAATCATCAAAAGGATTACACGCGCGGACGGTAAATCTGACCTCAAATTTCATGCAGCAGGCCATCCAAAGGGAAAAGCAATTTTCCCTGAGCGCACTATGAAAGCTTCTCTAGAATTCGAACGCCTTTCTACTTCTCTAGAAAAATTATCCAATCAAAATGCAATCAGAAGCCATTTACATATTTCCTCGTTATACTTCCTTCAGAAATATCCTTTTGGAATTCAAACCTTGTGCTTCTCATCGTTCAGCTTTACGCTTAAATCCGACCCGCACATCACTGTCTCCCCCACCACCTTACGGCACACCATTGTTCCTCTAACACCCCGAATTGGTTGAATCGTTCTGGGAGTGCCTACTTTTTATTTTTCCATTTTCTTGAGATGTTTGCAGTGTTTAAAGAGGTTCTGAAGCCGGATTTGGTCTAGACCAGATGAAAGCCCCAAAATCAAGAAAAGCTGTTGCAAAAGAATGGGGTAATGGGGGTGGCTTGTGGAAATAATTTATGAGTTGAAGCAGATGTAGAAAATATCAAAAGAAAGTGGAAATGAGGTAAAAAGTCGCTAATGGATTCAATTCGCGATCTTTTATAGAATGCTGATGAAAGTCGAGGATTAAACAATATATGTTGAACCGTAGCACGTTCTCCGGTGTCGTTACTGGGGTGCAAATAAGGATTAAGCATGCGGTAGAAGGCGTTCTTGGAATCTTATAGCACCCCCTCTCCCAGTGTTTTTTCGTTAAGTGAAACTGGGTGTGTAATTTATTTACGGCTGCTCTGCGAGATTTTGCATTTACTTCCTTTTACCCCTAGGGAAATCTATCCAGTTTAACTACTCCAGAATACACTGGTACTCGGTGAGAATAATAACAGGAATAAGATTTGAAGAACAGACTGTAGAATTTTATATCTTGGCTTATACCGGAACTTGTTCTAATTAAATTATCGTCGAAGAAAATCACATAATTAAAAAGGGAGGATACGGAGTAGAGGAGCAATGAAATTTTAGAGCTTCCAATTTGTAAATAAAATAACAATCTCTATTTGCTGTAGAAAATTATTAGAAATAGATAAATTATGAAGCTGTACATTATTAAAATGATTTTTAAAATACGCAAAAAGTTGTAAAAATTACATTGAAATTCGGTTGCTTTTTCAATTACACGAAAAATCAAAAACTGTTGCTTTACCAAATTAGTTAAAGCTAAAATTTTCAAAAACGGTTCAAGACGGGAAAGACAAAGACAAGAATAAATATTGAAAGTTTACACCATTTACAATTTGAAAATGCATTTTTCATTTCTGTCGTCCTTACAGTTTTCAGATTTGTAATGGCTTTGATTTAGTAAAAATTGGAGAGCTTTTTCCAACACGAAGTGGACCATAGATAATGTTCGGTTAACCCTCAAAGGCGGGCGGCAGACTAAAATATTTTTTTTTAAACAATGGTTTTTTTTTTAAAACCAAATTTCACTAAAAAGTAGAAAATAATTTGTTTCCGGTGGTTATAAGCTGATCAGAATAATTTCCAACATTTGTAAAAAGAAAACCATTCTAGCTATCTGTTTTCTTCAATGGTACGTTCAGCAACCTAAAAATCAATACCCTGGTAATCTATTATCTTTCAGTCCTTTGCTAAATCTTGGTTCACTTGGTCTTGTCATACTCTCTTACTATCGGAAATATAGCTGAGGAAACATCACATCTAAGCTCTGTTTCCTTACTGCAAAGCGAAACCAAAACTTAACCAAGGACTTTCCCAGTATTCTGGGTCTCTAACAGACGTCGATACAAATCCGCATATTCTCAGTGGCGGACTTGAATAGATTAGTTGAAATGGAAATTTATGTAGCTGAGAATCGAATATCTAATTGTATGTTGAGTGGATTTGTGAATTTGTAGCAGAAACAAGAGAATTGTTACGTTCCCAGGAAATGGCGTATGTGTGTTTGGCTCTTCCAAAATAGATGAGAACTATTTCAACAACTGGAATTGATTTCCGTGAAATTAATTGAGTACATCGAAATGCATGTCCTGATTGATGCCCTAAGGGTGCAAAGTTTATAAAACGGATCAATTAGCTTCAGATGGGCAAACAAAATTAAACTAGATGGACGAACTCTCTTCGCAGTGCATGGTCTGTAGGCTTGAGTTGTTGACTGTTTACCATCGAACTGTCAAAATGGTTTGACTGTCAACATACAGAGGCAGAAATGGCGCCAAATTGAAATCTTCCGCTTTTGTTGGGACACCCTTTATTAATTTGATATCGAAGATGCTTGAGTTCGCCGAGAGAAGACTGAAGATTGGATGGGAGCTTTCATAAATAGATAATTAAAAAGAGAAAATAGATTAAAAGAAAATCACATGATAAAAGAAATACAACATTAGAAAGCTCTCTTCCTAACAGAGCGCCAGGTGGATAAATTTCTGAGTCTACTCGAAGCTAGAAACTGGTCATTCTGGAGTGTATTAAGATGTAGCCGGATACTAACACGCAATCATTAAAAGAAATTTCTACTTTACGTCTGCAAGTAGATTCAATTTTGGGGTAAATTAGACTGCCGTAAGTAAAATGAGGAAGGATTAGGGCTCTGAAAAGTCTTGGACGCAAGTCCAGGGAGAGAACATCAACGAACAACCAAAGCCTTCTCAATCGAGTATAAAATTTTCTCAGTATGGCCTTCGTACGATCACAACTTGATAAAGTCCCATACAACATAACCCCCGAATTACATATTTTATCTACAAATGAAAGAATGGTGCCATTAAAAACAATTGAGGGAAGATCATGGGAATTTAACGCGGTGTTGGTGTGTACGACCATACATTGCGAGTTTGCTGAATTAAGAGAAATGCGATTTTCCACCAACCACGCATAAATTTTTGCAATTTCATCATTGACATCAACATAGTCCTCTGTCAAAAAACAGTTCTAGAAAAGTAAACATAAGAGGGCAAATCGTTAATGTGTAAAGTAAATAGCAGAGGATCAAGTGTTGAGCCTTGGGGTACCCCACTAAATAAAGGTAACACGTTTGAAACGTGGTCACTAATTTTAACTCATTAGAAGCAGTTATTTAAGAAATTCTTGATAAGTTTGACATCTATGCTAGCAAAGCGAAAATTTTCGAATAAAACAGGATCAAGAAAGCAATATGTCTAGAATACAAAACAACACAAAATAAATATAAAATATTGAGAAACCGAAAAACACGTTAATCGTCTACCAAAATTGCAGAAGACCCAGAAAAGCGTGTGAGCGTTATAGCTCACAGTAAAACACGGAAGGGGTATTCATTAGGCTCTATGACAATATGCTACATGCATGTCACCGGGTCAAAATGGCAACGAGCACGTATCGAACGAATTTGAGGATCGGCTTCGTAAACGTGAAATTTCCAGTAAAAAACAACTAAGAACTGCAGTGATAAAATAATGGTGAAATATTAGTTCAGATTTTAAAAGAGATACAGGGGTGTATCGGGTGAATTTGGAACAATTTTTCACTGGAACACCGAATGTTTGACTGTATGTTGTAATTAGTGAAAAGGCTGAATTAGACAGAAATAGAATATTATAAAATTTTGCATTACAGAGGCCCTTGCATAATACATGGAAATAAAGGCCTTACACCACAAGTTATTAGCAACGTTCCATTAAAAATAGTACTTGATAAAATACTTCCAAATGACTAGTGCTATAGGTATATATTCTTTAAAAAATTTAAATGAAAATCACTTTAGAATAACTTCGCATGAAATTCAGAGAAAAGCCTTTTGTTCTATGCATACTTCAGAAAAAATTAGGTCAGATGTTTCGAGTCTTTAGAAGAAATCCTTGAAATTCTTAAAAGCAAATGGATCCCTCTATTGAAGTACTAAGAAAGAGGAAATGAATTTCCCCCAATGAAAATACGTTAAATAAGAATCTCCAGGGTGTTTTACTGTTTATTATTCTCTCTACTCTATTTGGGGGTTTCCACTACGAGCGTCCTTCAAAATTCTTTTCCTATAATTTCTGAAGAAAACTTTTCATGGGAAACCAATAATTTTTAAGAAAATTTCTCCTTTTGCGGTTTACTTTCCATATCTTTACCTTTCTCTTCCACCTGTGCGATAGGATATTTCTTTGTTTAAAATTACCAAGCGTGAATATCACCTTGCAACTCATTCAGATGATGCTATTGAATACATGACCCATGATTGTTTTCATGGAATTTTTTCTTTAGTTTTCTGTTTCGAATGTGTAATGTTTGAAGTTTTGTGTTTGGAGGACAGATGCACTGTGTGGTGAAAAGTATTACGTGCAAAACGAATTTAATTTTTAAATATCTCCCGAATAGCAAATATACCAGAAAATGAATAAAGTTGAAAATGTGTGTACTTTGCAAAAAGCTCACTCGTAATATTTATTTTCCGGGCTTTTGCCAAGGAAATATATTTTGATTATTGACAGTAAAAAAGAGGGAATTTCAGACAGATTTCACCGTTGGACTTTTAGAAAATTTATGCACTCGGAAAAATATTTTCATCAGCTAAATCATGGTAATTGAAAGCAATCATGAAAATTAACATTGCAAATGAGAGGCCTTTTTCGGCTAAAATATTAAATTGTGAATAAAAATGAGAAAAATTAACTTTCGACCTGAAACGAGCTAAAGGGAATCATTAAGTGGAGTAGTCCGCCATGAATTAAGTGACCTCTTTTTAAAAATAATCGTGATAATACAGTGAAACCATCCTTATAAAATCCGTCCAAAATATTTTCAAAATACCTGTGTATAATGTCCACCTGCCTATCTTGGAGCTTGATCGGAAATTTTCTTATTTTACTTCACCGTTCACGTTAACTAACCTACAAAACTTGGCGGCAAAAACATTGTTTTTATTAGGTGGTTGTGTTTAGATTTTTCGTTCGTACAGAAAAAAGATTATTTAAAACAAAACTTCAACAATTATTCTGTAATTAGTTATTGTGCAGTAAATTCATAACTATAATAAAAAAATAATTGAGTTACTTGAATATATTACAAGGAACAAACAGCTAAGAAAATTTAATAGTTAACAATTAATGACAAACAATCCAGATCCAGGGGTTTTTATTTGAAATTAATGTAATATAATCTTCCCCCAAACGAAATCTCCTCATTATAATACGCCAGTTAGGACAACTATTACTCAACGTCTAGACTCTTGACGGTAAATATGAAATCGTTTCGGATTTCGTTATGTTTACTTCATAACAGATATCAACAGCAAAGGATTATTTAGTCACAAATTTTGATGATAATAAATGAAGGTGATTCATTAAGATCTATAATTGAATATACAGGATGTCCCGGTTTGAGATGCTAATCCTGTAAGGGGTGAATGTTTGCCTCATTCTAACAAAAAAAGTACATGGGAGGGG